>JAULUF010000015.1:112500-117500 GCA_031834385.1 Semotilus atromaculatus | reverse complement strand
GTGTGTGTGTGTGTGTGAGAGAGAGTGTGTGTGTGTGAGAGAGAGTGTGAGTGAGAGATGGTGAGAGAGTGTGAGAGTGAGAGAGCGAGTGAGAGATGGTGAGAGTGAGAGAGAGAGAGAGAGTGAGAGAGAGTGAGAGAGAGTGAGAGAGAGTGAGAGAGAGTGAGAGAGAGTGAGAGAGAGTGAGAGAGAGTGAGAGTGAGTGATAGTGTGTGTGAGAGTGAGAGAGAGTGTGAGAGTGAGTGTGTGTGTGTGTGTGAGAGAGAGAGAGAGTGTGTGTTTGAGAGAGAGAGTGAGCAAGAGTGAGAGAGAGTGAAAGTGTATGAGAGAGAGCGAGCGAGAGATGGTGAGAGAGTGTGAGAGTGAGAGAGCGAGTGAGAGATGGTGAGAGTGAGAGAGAGAGAGAGTGTGTGTGTGTGTGTGTGTGTGAGAGAGTGTGAGTGAGAGAGAGAGAGAGAGAGAGAAACCTGATTTACAGTGAAGTTATCACCTCATTGCTGAGAAATATAATGTAGGTTTCAGTAGTGAAGCTGTTTTATTTATAAAAGTGAAAACCAGTTGTGTTCGCACAATTTATTTTCTTGACAAAGATAAATATAAAGTTCCTCGATAAAAGGCTAAGATAAAAGTGTGTGTTTCTCCGGAGAATCGTCTGGAGTCGAGAACTGAGATATGGAATAGATCTCGTTTGCTCTTCCTCTTTCCTGCAGCGTGTGGAAACAGTGATTCTGATTGGCTTGCGCTTCTGTTAGTTCCCAGCATGCTCTCCTGGAGGTTTGTTTGCTCACTGCGGGCAGGTTCAGGGCTAGGGGAAGCAGAGGATGATGGGATAGGTGAGCTGTGGGTGTAATGCCACATGCCAAATTGGTTTCCCACTGCCGAGCCACTTCCTGATTCGCCAGCTGTGCACCCCGAGGCATGATGGGTAAAAACAAGGAATGCGCATTTACTCTCTGACAGGAAGGATGAGGTGAAAGAAGAAATAAACATAAAGCTGACTTGACTTTTAGAGTGAATCTAAAACTGCGGCGGCTCAATAATGGAGTCACGGTACAGCAGAGAACAGTGTGACGGATCTGTGATGAGAATCTTCTGTGTGTACATAATAATATTCTGTACAGTTTGTACAGTGTGTGTGTGTGTGTGTCTGTCTGTCTGTCTGTCTGTCTCTCTCTCTGTGTGTGTGTGTCTCTGTGTGTGTATGTCTCTGTCTGTGTGTGTGTATCTGTCAGTCTCTCTCTCTCTGTCTGTCTGTGTGTGTGTGTGTGTGTGTGTCTCTCTCTCTCTGTGTGTGTGTGTGTGTGTCTGTCAGTCTCTCTCTCTCTGTTAGTCTCTCTCTGTCTGTGTGTGTGTGTGTCTGTCTCTCTCTCTCTCTCTCTCTGTTAGTCTCTCTCTCTCTGTGTGTGTGTGTGTGTGTCTGTCAGTCTCTCTCTCTCTGTTAGTCTCTCTCTGTCTGTGTGTGTGTGTGTCTGTCTCTCTCTCTCTCTCTCTCTCTCTCTCTCTCTCTCTCTGTGAGGTGTTGCATGCTGGGAGTGAGTGCGGTGTGTGAGAGGCACATGTGAGAGCGTAAAGTTTCTTAAGTTTTTTTTTTTTCAGTTTATTTATTTTTTGCACCTATTATCTTTTTATTTATTTTTTTCCCCTCACTTTCTTGATCACTGTTTTATTTATTAAGTTTGCGAGGGTAGTAAAGCGGGATGGCTTCTTTCCCTGCGGGGGATGAGCCATCTCTGTCGCTTCGGAATGGCTTCAGGTGCGTTCCCGAGGCAGGTACAGCGATTGAGGAGGTGCTGTTAGCAACAGGAGAACAGGTAGGCCATGATAACATTATTTCTGCATCTCGCATGAACAAGGCAGTTGTCGTCTTTTTAAAAAACGAACAACTAGTAACCAGGATAATTGAAAGTGGCATTTGGGTGAAAGAAACATTTGTACCCGTTACACCTCTTTTTGCTCCAGCTACAAAAGTGACCATTTCCAACGTACCTCCTTTCATTAAAGATGACGCGATAGTGCGAGAATTAACTCGGTTCGGAAAGATGGCTAGTGCTGTAAAAACTATCCCATTGGGTTGTAAATCCACCGAACTCAAGCATGTGTTGTCTTTTAGACGACAAGCGTTTATGTTTTTGACCGCTCCTACTAAAACACTGGATGTTTCGTTTCGAGTGACGTGGAGAAAGCTCTTATATGGTTTACGCGAGTACTGATACGTTACGTTGTTTTGAGTGTGAGATATCCGCCATAAGAGATTGTCTTGCCCTCATAAACAACAGGCCGAGGACAAAGCAGGGACGTCGGGTGTGGCGGGTGCGAGTAGTAGTGCGACTGCAGTGGGGAAGCCGTTGAGTGACGCAAGTGCTCGGAAAGAGGATGGAGATGCAAAGGGAGTAAATGAAGCTAGTGATGGAGTAGCGTCTGGAAGTATTAAGGGTACAAACGAAGAAGTTTCGCCTATTGGTTGTATTGGTACTGGTGCTTTAAGCTTTAAAGACGATAGAACGCAAGAAGACATTACAGGTTCAAACGATGAAGCGGAAAAAGAGTCAGAGGACGAAAGTAGGGATGATGATGATTCATGCATTGATGTAGACATTGGTAGATATGGAGATTTTTATTCTGTTGAACAGATAAATAGTGTCCTGGATGAAACTAAAGGGAGGAGTGTTGATGTTGAAGAGTTTTTTCCTGACCTAGAGAAATTTATCGCATCCGTAATGAAAGCTCGTAAAGATTGCAACGTTGAGGTTTTGACGCAGCAAAAAAGGTTCAGACTGAAGAAATATTTGACAGCAGTCAGACAAAAAATGAAAAAGACGAAAGGCAAACGTAGGTCTACTAGAACTAGCTCTAAATAAATACACATGGGGATCTGGCCTTTTCTGTGTTTTTTTTTCTTTCTTTATGGATGTTCTTAAAATAGGATCCTTAAGTGTAAATGGGGCAAGGGACAGAAGTAAATGGCCTTTATTAAAAGAATACTTAAATTTGAAAGAAACTCAAATTGTGTTTCTACAAGAAACACATAGTAATGAAGAAAATGAAACTGATTTGGGGATGTGGTGGGAAGGAGATCATGTCTTGAGTCATGGCACTAATCTTTGTGCAGGGGTGGCAATATTATTTTCACCCAGATGCAAAGTTAAAATCTTGTCTAAAAGTGAGGTAGTGAAAGGGCGCTTACTTGCTCTCAGAGTAGAAATAAAAAGAGTTTTTGGGTTAATAAATGTTTATGCTCCTACAACAGTAAAAAGAGAGAATAGCTTTTTTTCTTAAACTTAAAGATATAGTTTCCTCTTTTATGGATGAAGATTTTTTAGTAATTGGAGGGGATTGGAATTGTACTTTGGATTTTACTTGCGATAGAAATGGAGAAGAACCTCATTTTTTATCAGCATTGTCTTTAAGTGAGATTATCACACAATTTGGACTTATTGATATTTGGAGAGAGAGACATAAACCAGTTAAACAATATACATGGATTAAAGTGACAGAAAATAGAATCAGTGCAGCACGTTTAGATAGATTTTATGTCAAGGATACAATGTGCAGTAGAATAGAAGAGACCCATATAAGCCCAAGCTCTATTTCAGATCATCACTTAATTTCTCTAAAAATAATTGTAACACAAACAACCCCTCATTATTCTTATTGGAGATTTAGTAATAAGTTACTAGAGAATCGTGATTTCCATGAAAAATTTAACCTTTTTTGGAATCACTGGACAGAACAAAAAAGTAATTATGAAAATCTTCTTCAATGGTGGGAGGTGGGGAAAGTTCAAATAAAGCTTTTCTGCCAACAATATTCATCACAAGCTTGGAATAGTTTAAAAAGGAAAATGTCTAAATTAGAAGAAGATATTTCTGCATTATATGTTTCTTTAATTGATAAGAATGACATGGGAGTCCAAGAAAATTTGCTATAAAAAAAAACATGAATTAAGAGGTATTCTACATGAAAAAGTGAAATCAGCACTTGTTAAAGCAAGGTTCATTTCTATTCATGATATAGATGCACCTACAAAATACTTTTTTAATTTGGAAAAGAAGGTTGTTCATAATAATTGTATGGTTTGTTTACGAAGACCTGATGGACGTATTACTTCAGATCCTTTAATGATGAGAAGAACTGCTGTTGATTTTTATTCTAAATTATTTGCAAAAGAAGACATTGATCTGAATACAACGTGTGAACTTTTTAAAGATTTACCAATTTTGAAAGAAGATGAAAGACCTTTTCTAGATTCCAACATTACCTTTAAAGAAGTAACTGATGCAGTAAAACAACTCTCAGCTGGTCGAGCTCCAGGCCTTGATGGACTTCTACAAATCTTTTTGGGGAATAATTGGACAGGACTTCTTTAAAGTTCTTGAAGAAAGTTATAAACTGGAGGAACTGCCTAAAAGTTGTCAAAGGGCAGTTCTTTCTCTTCTTCCAAAGAAAGGAGATTTGTGTTTTCTTAAAAACTGGAGGCCTGTTGCTGTTCTTAATTCTGATTATAAGATAAATCAATTGCAAATCGTCTTAAGACGGTTTTAGGTTCTTTGGTCCATGAAGATCAGTCTTATTGTGTTCCTAAAAGATGTATTTATGATAATTTGTTTTTAATGAGAGACGTAATAGAATATGTAAGAATGTACAGTGTTAGTGCTGGTCTAATATATCTAGACCAGGAAAAAGCTTTTGATCGGGTGGATCATCTGTATTTGTTTCATGTTTTAAAGTGCTTTGGTTTTGGCGATAATCTAATAGCTTGGATAAAATTGTTGTATAAGGTTCCGTGAGCATGATAAAAATAGGAGGTGGGTTGAGTGTACCAGTTACAATACAAAAAGGAATCAGACAAGGCTGTCAAAGTCTGGCCAACTGTACAGTTTGGCCATTGAACCCCTATTGTGTTTGCTTCGACGTAAACTAAAAGGTTTAACTATAAATGGCAGTTTAAAAAAAGAGTCTATTATATTATCTGCATACGCTGATGATATCACTGTAATTAT
>JAULUF010000015.1:102500-107500 GCA_031834385.1 Semotilus atromaculatus | reverse complement strand
CAGTATACACACACACACACACACACTTCTGCCCGTGGAGAAGAAACATTTATCAGAGGAAGAGCGAGCATTACTGCGCTGGCTTTTCCATCCAGATTATAGAAGATAAAGATACATTAAAAACAAACAAACAAACAAAGGAAAGGCAGATGGAGGGACAGGGCTGAGGGCCCGGGTCGGGAGAGGTCCGTTTCTGAGGCGAGTGGATGTTAAAACACGTCTTTCCAAACCCGACTGACCTTCCTCCTCCTGCGGAAAACACACAAAGTTCAAAAAGTTACACGACTGTTTTTCATGCAATGAAAGCGTAATGAATGTGATATATTAAAAGGTGGATATACAGTACATTCTACTTTACCTGTGTCCACTCACGTTAAGCTATATAGGCGTGTATATATATATATATATATATATATATATATATATATATATCCCAGTTAACAATTTATGGTTCCCAGAACGTTCTGGGAACGTTAGTTTTTGGTTGCAGGAACGTTCCCTTAAGGTTTTGTTTAGGTTTTGGTTCCCATGGAAAGTTTTCTTAATGTTCAGGGAACGTTATAACCCTGAGGGAACGTTCCCTAAACGTTAGTTTTTGGTTTGGTTCAAACTAACCTTTAGAGAACCAGAAACTAACATTCCCTAAACGTTCTGTGTTAGTGGGGATATATATATATAAACAATAACACAGCAGAGATTTGCTATAGGCCTATTGTGTATATCATCATAAAATGTAAACTTTATCATCAGACATCTCTAAATAAATTCGGATATATAATAAACACAACTTTATTCTCATACATGCAGTATACTTGTGTAAGAGCAAAATATTATATCCTATATTATGTCCTAGCTCGTATGTATAAGTACTTTCAACTTATTCACATGATTACACATGATAAATCGAGATATCAAATCTCATCTGCTTGCATCATCGCAAAATGTAACCATATCATCGCCCAGCTATATGTGAGTTTAAGGAGTGAAGATTTTAATGTAATATAAACATCAAAATCATGATGGTCTGTAAAGCTGCCTTGAAAGAATGTGTATGAAAAGCGCTATATAAATACATTTGACCTTCGGAAACTAACTCTGTAGGGCAGAAGTATCTGTGAAACCTCATTCTGAGCATAAACAGATATGTCATGGGTTCAGACTAAACAATATCAGCCAGATTTTGACGTACGGTGACTCGTAAAGGATGATAAATGGTCATCGGGACTCATCGATCGCTTCATCGTGTATAGTGTGTCATAGTGGACAGACAACAACATTAATTCATTATGTTCTCCATCACTATAGAGAACATTAGACAATCACAGAGACATAGCTCCGCCTTCTCTATGACATCACGCACGTCGTTAAAGACGGCACGCTTTGATTGGTTGACAGTCTGATATGTTTCTTGTCCACGAGTGACACGACAAGAATGATCAACGCATCCTCATCCCAAAGCGTCATATTCTGACACTTTAGGCTTGTTTGAGATGAGCAAAATCTGCGCAGAATCGATCACCGGTGATCAACGCGAGATGCATGCCGGTTAGAAATGTGTCCGAGAGCGGTCCGCCTGGCTTTGATGTCATGCAGACGTATGTCAAAAAACTCTCGCGACCGCAAGCCGCACGTGTCGGATTCTGCAGTCGCGCGCAGTTGCTCTCCACCGACTGCGCTGATCAAAAGCATGATGGGAAACGACTTGCTGACGACACAGCTTAATGCTCATTGGTTTAAACAACCGTGATGTAATTGTTCTTTTTTAAAATGTTCGATTTTAAAACTCTGGTATCATTTGTTGTGTAGGCTATACGTACGTTATGTGTGAATAAACTCTCTGACAGTGCGATATGGGTTATGTGATGCCATTTTTATAAAAACATAAAACAATTATAAAGATATGTCTGTTGGCTATTAAAGAAAAAAATATTGATAAACACATATTTGGAATGGAATTAAATAGCAAGTACTTTGGGTGTCTTGTTCATTATATTTATTTTCATATAAAAGCAACAGAACTTAAATTACATCCAGTTTATTAGCAACACCGTGCACGAGCGTGAATCCCGTGAATCCCGCGATATCTGCCTTTGATCTCGCAGGAGTCTGATCCACCGTGAGAAGAGAGATCTGTCCGTCTTGCCTGCGCTTTTTTCACTCCTCCCCTCACTGCAGCCGCCTACTCTCGACTACATTTCAGGCGAGGCAAGGCGCATCTCAAACAAGCCTATTGACAAAGCGTCTAAATCCAACGCCCATGGAACCCTTTAGCGTCAATGGCCCTGTCCCAAATGGAACCCTAAGCACTCGCGGTCTTCCTCTGAGTCCGCACTTTCGCGACGTAACGCCGCTTTGAATGTCGGGAAGAAGTCTGCTGTGGAGTCCGCATCAGCGTGGGCTCGGCAAAAGTGCGCATCAAGGGCGCAAATCGACCGCAGAGGGGGCGCTCGCGAGCACCTTTCTGAGATCTAAAAATGACAAATGGGACACACTGCGGTCTCACGTACTTAACGGACACGCGCACGCGGCAGCCATTGTAAGTCCACAAGACCGAAAGTGCACATGAAGTGTGCCATTTGGGATTGGGCCAATATAATACGCACAGATATGGGTAGGTTTAGGTATGGTGTAGGGTTAGACCGCTAGGAGGCGCCTTCTGACCCATATATATCGGCGTCTCATATTGACGCTAAAGGGTACCATGTGCGTTCGATATAGACGCTTTGGCAAAAGCGTCAATATATTACGCCTTGGGACTACGGTACCAGACCCTGGCGTGACGCGATGTTTAATGCCGTCGATGCTCGAGCAGTTAGTCGTTATGTACGACCTGAAATCGAGTTAGGGACTTTAGTTTTTGAAACCTGATGGCAAGTCTTGTTAATTATAAACTTTGCACTAAGAATGTCCTCTTCTGCAGAATAATATCAGTCATTAGGGGCGTGCGATATTGACAAAAATTATATTTCAAAAATGTTCTTTTTCAACCACGGTTTCATACACTAAAACTTGATAAAACCAAAAATTATGTTATTTTCAGACTCGAAAAAGGTAGCAGACAATCTCATTCCTCTTCAGACTTTACGAGGTGATGTGATTGAGTTAGTAAAAATTTATAAATATCTTGGCATCATTATTGATGATAGATAAAAGATAATCTATCATCAATAATGATGCCAAGATATTTATACATTTTTCACATTACTGATTTGAAGAAAAAGTTAAAAATCAAGCTTGGGTTTTATTTTAGAAACAAGTTTTGTTTTTCATTTAATGTAAGAAAGAGGTTAGTTTCTGCCTTTTTTTGCCTGTACTTGATTACGGTGATGTGGTGTATCGATCTGCTTCTTCTCGTCTTCTGTCCTCTTTGGATGCCGTCTATCATAGCGCTTTAAGATTTATATCAGACTGTAAACCTTGAACTCATCGTTGTATATTGTATAAGGCGAGTAGCCTGGCCCTCTCTGTCCATCAGAAGGACTATCCCAACGCACTATTACCTATTTATTTATAAAACTATTGTTGCCTTCTTATCTAAGTTGTCTAATTCAAAAGAAAAGTGCTGGGAAATATTCCCTCCGGTCTGAAAATGTTTTACTCTTTCTGTTCCACTTGTACGAACTGAACTGGGAAAAGGGCTTTTATATAGGCTATGCAAATGGAATCTACTACAAACAAAACTGAAATCACAAACTGGTGTCTATGGAACATTTTAAATCTATAATTCGTTCACTTGAAGAAGAAGACTCAATGATGTGCAATTGTTTTTAATGTTATACTGGTTGTTTTGATGTGTAAGTTTGTGATTGTAACTGATGTCCATTCTTGGCCTGGACACTCCTGTGAAAGAGATGTTTAATCTCAGTGAGATTATCCTGGTTAAATAATGGTCACACAAAAAAAAAAAAGATAACGATAATTAGATGATATTTTGCTGAGTGTGTTTATTGTGTTAGTGTTGGCAGGTTTAGGACTGCTGTGTTTCTGATATTCCTCTGTGTGGTGGTCAGTTAGCAGCAGTGATAAATCATCTTTTTTCAGTAAGTTTAAATTGATTTTTAACATTTTATGGGCATTGTATACCTTTTGTTACAAATTTTTAAACCTAATTTAATGTATTCATCATCTTTTGTGTCAAATTCTTACGTTTAATCAAATTCAATTAGACTAATAATACACAATAGGACTGTTACCAATCAAATAAATCATTATCATCTAAAATGATCTTTGCGCTGCAGAGGAAACACAGATCTGAAGGGGCGTTTAGATGATTTACACAGACCTGCCGTTAATGCAAAGATAATGTTAGATGTTTTAAAAATAAAACATTGGATATTGATATTTGAAATGATTTAAAAAATAAAAAAATGCTTTAAATGTGAGATTAAAACCGCCAGTATTTGTCAGCGAGTCACTGAGTGAGTCATTGAGATTCAACCGATTCATTAAAATGGCCGATTCATTCAGCAACGAAGCATTTCCCACTGAACGAGTCATTGAATCATTCATTCAACCTACGGTATTCGTTCATTCAGTAACGAAACACCGCCGTGTGTCGCTCATACACACAACAGTCCTGTGGTTTAGTCCCTTGTTTTGATATTGTCTAAATATTGTATCTAAATATTACTGAATATTAGCTTATTTATTGAACTGTTGCACAAAATCAATATCACATTTGAAATCAAGCTTATATTTGGAGATTTTTTTATATTGATTAGCTATATTAAATGATATAAATATAAAAGACATCGAGTTTTTTTTTTGCCTCTTTTCTTGAGTATTGAGGGCATTATAAATGCATTTGCAGTAAATCCCGCAGTGAAAGCGTGCACAATAAATGCACAAGTACACTAATCTAACCTACTAGACTACATCATGTAGTGTGTGTGTGTGTGTGTGTGAGAGAACTCTCTAGATGTGTTTTTGAAACATTCTAAAAGTGAGAAACATACTCGATATTGTCAGTTTACACATTGTTAAAACAACAATAACAATAT
>JAULUF010000015.1:47500-97500 GCA_031834385.1 Semotilus atromaculatus | reverse complement strand
CGAGATGATTCCGTCTGATAAGAATTCCGAGTTCTCCTCTCCGGCTCTCCCCGTGGTAACAGTTTTTAGACACACACACACACACACACACACACACACACACACACACACCTGAAGCATCATATCATTCATGCAGAGACAAATCACAAGTGAAATGAGATCTCTTTAACGTCTCAATTGGAAGTGTAAATCCTCTCAGATGTTTCAGAAGAGATCTCAATAACTCATGCGTGTTCTTATTTTCTGATTTTAGGAGAAACATCTGAGATCATGATGTTTAATGTATATCTCTGTTCGTCTTTAATGTAACATCTGAGCTGTTCTCATGTTACAGTGCACTCAAGAAAAATAACATTTATGTATCTTAATTGCATATAAAATTTGGATTACGCCATTTTAACATTAATACACTGATGCATATTTGTCAGTCATACATAAATGGAACAAGAATGAGATTTATCTAATAGAACTAATGAACTGAATATGTTTTAAATACAGAACCAGGTGAATATTTATCATCAATAAATACAATTTCTTGAAATCCCATACATTTTAATGGACTGAAGCTTGTTGCACAGCTAGCCATATTTACACAATCCTCTCTAATTTTCTTTTCACAACTAACAATTTATGGTGATAATAAGCAATTTGAATAAATGCATGTTGAATATGTGATTATTTAATAGTCAAATAATCAGAATAACTTCCCCTCTTCTCTGATGATGTGGGCGGGGCTATAACCTGTCACTCACATGAGATCCACCAATAGCAAACCACAACCATCCAATCAATTCTCCACAGACACAATCAAGCCCCACCCACATCTGTTCTTGTTCCAGAAGCGTTTCACTCGGATATACGGGACTATAGAGAAGAAAGATGAGCACATCTTCTGTTTCATGACTTAATTCGAAAGCTCGTTTAACAGTATCTTAGATGTCAGACAGTTTAGTCCATTGCCACAGGATCAACCATTCAATCAAATGTGTCCAAATGTAGTTGTTGTGATGCAAACAACAGGAAACATGATCGGCACAAATGTAAATCTAGTATCAGGAATCACAGCTGAAAGATGTGCTTTATTTTTATGAACACACACGTTTCCTTCAGGAGTTCACACTTCTTGGAGGTATGCTATAAATAAGAAATATAAGTGAAATGTTACAGGTTTTTCTAATTAATTATGAAAGTTTGGACCCGAGGAACTGAAGTACGGTGCAATCAGGCGAATGCTAATCTTTGCCACCAGGCTATGCATTCACACAGCGATTTAATTAAAAAGCATCTTCATTATGGATTGGATGCAGGTGTAGAAACCAGTTTCTCTTTTCTGATAGATTCAGAAAGCCTGCAGGAATTATTCACCCTTTCCACAATTGAAAACAGGATGCATAACAACATGGAGCCTTTATAAACATCAGTGCAGTGAAATGTGAAATATATAATGGTGAAGTGCATTGAGTTCCTAATGTCTGTCTTATTGTGCGTTTCACAATAAAGGGATATGCGCAGTTCATATATGCACATCATTTATGTGGTAATCTAACAACATGAAGAGAGAGTGTGTCAGAAATGGAGGGTTTACTATAGTAACTCGTGAGTAATGTGCGTTTAACAAGACATTGACTTCCACTCAGGTAAGGAAAGGTCTGCTTTTGTCTAAGAATCTGAATGCTGGCCTGATTTTCTAATGCTCCAAAGAAGGCTATTATTACACTAAACTATTATTGAGCAGAATCAGCCATTGAAATGAATGTATTGTGTGTGTATTGAGCCGCCGCTGTCCAAGGTCCTGGATGTGAGAAGGGAACTCTCCATGGTGCTGACATTATAAAACAGACTCAGAAACACTTGTACTCCTTTAGTTATGCCACATTTATGTATTGTGTTTGGTTAGTTCGTTCGTGCATCCTCACTGGCTTTGATAAAGAACATTTAGTGAAGACCTTGAGCATTTGTAGTATGTTTTTTAAGTCCGAATTCTGAGACCACTAGTGAAAATGCTATTTTTTTCGGTACAAAATTATATGATCATCGTGAGTAACGTTGAATTTAAGATTGCAGATTGAATTTGCATTCCAGATGTTTCAAAGAACATTTGGAAGCAAATTCAAGCGGTTCATACCATACAGATTCACAGTAATAAACGACAAAATCAATTAATCAAACTTCATTAAATAAATATGAGACATTTATGTTGTAAATCAGACAATAGTGTCATTATTCAGCTCGAATAAGTTTAATGTGTAATATATGACATATGTACCACTATATCGCAAGTGATGCTGTCATATATGCTAAATATAAGACAATATATTGCTATCACATATATACATATATCTAGATATATGTTGATATAGGTTTATAACATATATAAATTAGTATGTTGACATATTAATACAATGTATATGATTATTGTTTATTGTTATAACCATATATTTTACCAATATGTTTAATTTATATATGCCAATTTATTTAAACAACATACATTTTACATGCTTATGGTTTTCCTTATTAATTAATTTGAACATCTTGAACTTTTAACAAGTCTACACAATTTCATTTAAATTGATATCCCATTTTAGAATTAGCACAGTCTTTATTATTAATTGTGAGCATTGTTCCAATAGCACACATAAAAGACTGTATTATACGTACATAAAATATATGGGCTAGTTTTATATGTCAATATATGAAATTGTTCCATTTTCTAATAGGTTTTATACACTCACCTAAAGGATTATTAGGAACACATACTAATACTGTGTTTGACCCCTTTTCGCCTTCAGAACTGCCTTAATTCTACGTGGCATTGATTCAACAAGGTGCTGAAAGCATTCTTTACAAATGTTGGCCCATATTGATTGGATAGCATCTTGCAGTTGATGGAGATTTGTGGGATGCACATCCAGGGCACGAAGCTCCCGTTCCACCACATCCCAAAGATGCTCTATTGGGTTGAGATCTGGTGACTGTGGGGGCCATTTTAGTACAGTGAACTCATTGTCATGTTCAAGAAACCAATTTGAAATGATTCGAGCTTTGTGACATGGTGCATTATCCTGCTGGAAGTAGCCATCAGAGGATGGGTACATGGTGGCCACAAAGGGATGGACATGGTCAGAAACAATGCTCAGGTAGGCCGTGGCATTTAAACGATGCCCAATTGGCACTAAGGGGCCTAAAGTGTGCCAAGAAAACATCCCCCACACCATTACACCACCACCACCAGCATGCACAGTGGTAACAAGGCATGATGGATCCATGTTCTCATTCTGTTTACGCCAAATTCTGACTCCACCATCTGAATGTCTCAACAGAAATCGAGACTCATCAGACCAGGCAACATTTTTCCAGTCTTCAACTGTCCAATTTTGGTGAGCTCTTGCTCTTGTAGCCTCTTTTTCATATTTGTAGTGGACATGAGTGGTACCCGGTGGGGTCTTCTGGGTAAAATGAATGAATCTTAAATCCATTCCCTTCATTTTATTTCATGAACCTTTCTGTTCAAATCCAGGTGTTTTCAGGCTTTTGGTCCTCGCTGTATGGAGGTCATTTGACACTGATGTTCATTGTCTGGTGACCCAGCTGTGAACTATTGGCACATTTCTGTAATGCCATATTTCTGAAAAGAGTCTTAGAGCTGAAACACAAACTGATGCTTGCTCTTTCCTTCACATGCATGTTCTCCCTGTATATCCCCACGTCATCTGTTTCCCACTCTCCGGCCCTGTGTGAGGCCTAGATATGTCTACACATCTGTGAATCCCTGTGGCGTTTGAGTGACGGGAGAACAGCGTGTTTCTGCATTAGCTACAAAACTCAGCAAAATCTCCCACACCTCGTGTTCTTCTGCGCAGGCAACGGGCCGTTCTCAACACGGCAGTGCAATATTCAGCACCTTTCCTGATTTTATTGCCGCAGGAACCACAGAAATAAGGGTGTAAAATGCAGTCATGAATCAAAATGCATTGAATTGGCAATTAAAATGCATGCATTCCAGAATTTTGTCATTGAATATAATTTATAACAAAACCATGCATGTAAATTTTTTTTTTTTTAATTCATTTTTGTTATTTTTGTGCTTCAGGTTACCTAAATGAAAATGCATCTTGGTCATTTACATTTAAACCATTAAGCAAAGTGTACTGTTTTATAAAGCAAAACTAGCTTTTATAAACTACCGTAGTTATATTTTTAGTTTTATAAACCATAACTAGCACAAGTGTTTTAATACTTTTTCACTTCAGCTCATCATGTACATGGCCTAAACTCTTCCATATGAGTTTTATGTAATATTAGCAGCGTCTCAGCCGCCGTCTTTGAAGTGCAGAGGAGCTTTCATTAAAAACTCGCTCACGACTCTCAGGCTTCAGGTTTAGAGAGCAGAGAACCGTGGAGCACAAATGAATGTGCTCATGTTTAAACAGCCAATCATGAGGACACTACACATGTGACCCTCTTTTCCAAAGACACATTGCTTTAAACTGGGTTTCTACTGACAGACAGCAATGAAAAATATTGGAGATTTATTGTTCAATGTTAGTGTAGTTACTGTGTTTAGCGTATGCACAGTGGCAACATTTTTATTTTACAGTTTGGGTGATGAAGTTGATGTTTAAATTGATTGAAAATACATTACAAATATGTAGGCTAAATGCTACTTAATGGCAGACTCCCATTGTGAAAACTTACCCCATATAACGGCTTCCCATGAAAGCTTGTTTCCGCCACAGAATAAAACATTAAAAAGGTAATTGCGACTTTTTATCTCACAATTTTGAGGTCAGAATTGCGAGAAACTTGCAACTGCGAGAAAAAGTCAGAATTTTGAGATATAAACATGCAATTGCCAGAAAAAAAGTCTGAATTGTATGATATAAAGTCAATGATGCGAGATAAACTCACAATTGTGAGGAAAAAAGTTAGAATTGCGTGATATAAAGTCAGAATTGCATTATATAAAGTTGCAATTTCAAGAAAAAAAGTCTGAATTGCGTGAGATATAAATTCTAACTTTAAATTCTAAATGTGCAATTCCGACTATATTTCTCACAATTGCGAGTTTATCTCTCACAATTTTGGCTTTTTCTCGCTATTGCGAATTACATATCACGCAATTCTGACTTTTTCTCACAATTTCGAGTTTATAGCTCACAATTCTGACTTTATATCACGCAATTCTAACTTTTTTTCTCACAATTTTGAGTTTATCTCGCAATATTTACTTTATATCTCACAATTCTGACTTTTTCTCGCAGTTGCAAGTTTCTCACAATTCTGACCTCATGTAAAGATGTAAACACAATTGTGAGATAAAAAGTTGCAATTAGCCTATCTTGTAATATGCATTATTCTGAGGCGGAAATAGGCTTCCATATTTTTTCATATGGGGGCATGTTGTCACTGATTTCCCATTTACATGACTTTAAGGTTTACGTCCATAAATATTGGCTTTAAAACCCAATCCTACGCAGAGAAGTGTGACAACAGCCACTTCCCCCCTTTTATGTAATAGTTCATTAGGCTAAAATTTTTTTTAATAATAATGAATAAAATATGAATAAAAATAATACATAAAAATGACCAATAGTACATAAACTATGACCAAATAAACTGTTATTACAGTAGACAAACTGAGTCACGATATATACTTTATACTTTTTCAATGTTTTTGAAAGTCTCTTCTGATCAAAAGTATACAGAAAAAAAGTAATACTGTGAAACATTGCTACAGTTTAAAATAACTTTTTTCTAATTCAATTATTTTAAAATGTAATTTATTCCTGTGATCAAATCTGTGTTTTATAATGTTAATTGTGTAATAACTGACAAAAAATTAACACATTTGGCAAATTTGATTTGATTATTGTTTCATTTTCAGAAATCATGAGATTAATTATGATTAATCTATTGACAGCCTTAGTTTTTAAGAGTAAGAAATAATTAAATCTGTAGTTTATATATATATATATATATACTGTAGTAAAACAATGGTCGATTTTGCAGTTACTGGTTTTCTACAAAAACTAGATAAATAATTGTTAAAACCATGGTTAATTTTAGTTACTACGGCTTTACAACAAAAAACATTTAGTTACTATAATTGCTTTATTACAAAAACCATGGTTAAACCTTGGATATTGTTGCATGATTTATTTTGTAGATGGTTTTACTAGCAGTAACACTTTAAAATAAGGATCATTAGTTGAAATTAGTTAATGTATTACAATGAGCAATACATTTTGTTACTGTATTAGTTAATCTTTGTTAATGTTAGTTAATAAAATTGTTAGTTCATGTAAGTTCACAATGCATTAACCAATGCAACCTTTAAAGCAATCAACTAATGCAATACAACCATTGATTTTAATAATGTAATAATGTAAAGTAAATGTTGAAATTAATACTTACTAAGATTAATAAATGCTGTAGAAGTATTGTTCATTATTAGTTAACGGTAACTACTAATGTTGACTAATGAACCGTATTGTAAAGTGTTACCGTTACACCATGCTTGTTAATTTCGTAAGGGGAGTGACAATGCAGAGTGATCGTGCGGTAAACAATTTGTTTTGATAATTTGTGAGTTACTCCTGACTCATTTCGATGCATTTTCTAAACTATGTGCAGGTAAAGCATGTGGAATCGGCAGGTGAAAATCCGCTATTGGCACGTGTGCAAATCCTTCGTCCTCTCGCATGCACACACACACACACACACACACACACACACACAGAGCAGTGTTGTGTTCAGCTCTCCGTGAGTGGACTGTTACCGAGGAGAGGGAGGGACACGCAGATGCTCTTCATGAGGAGTAGAGCAATACATCAGCGACTCCAACGCGGTGCCAAATGTTTTTAATTCGGTTTCTGCGTCCGTTTCCCGCAGGATGCCGTTTAGAATAAAAAACTGCGCATATGAAATAAACGTGGGTGGGAACCCTTCTGCGTTGGACACTGGATCTATGATAACGAAACTGCGAGCTGCATTTGGAGAAATGTTGGGAAATGTATCTGTATGCTGAGCAAACTGGATGGGCTTTTCTGAGGGAAATAGCGCCGGTGTGAATGGACGCTTTGTCCTTTGCGTCTTTTTTCATGCCCTCGTTCTCTATCCGAGTGGATTGTATCCGCATTTCCCCTCAAATGGTGTTATTTTCGTGTTCATGCACTAAATACGACGATATCGGACTGTTTTTACCTCAGTCGCTGCGTTTCCTCTGAGGCGATCCGACGTGAGGTGAAAAGTCTGACTGGACCTCCTTCAGAAGTAAACCATCAACATTTCTGGATTGTTCGAGGATTCCCGATTCTAACTGTGTTTTTGGAGATTAATAATTTTAGTTTTGGATTAAATCACCTTTATTAATCGTCTGTGCTGAAGCGAAAGTCTGTTGTGGGATTTCAAATCAAAGATCGTTTGAATCGAGGGAGCCGTTTGAAATGAAGAACCGTTAAGAATTTTCGTTAAGATTTCGCGCCACATTCTGCATTCGAATGAGATTTCCTGGTCTTTATTAATACATTCATCGTTTTTATATATATTATAGAATAGATTCATCCCAGTGAGAATATTGTTACGAGACTCTGGACCCAGAGGAGGAGATTTAGACATCATCTATCTGAAGATCTTGGACATTTCTGTGCTGTTCTGAACTTGGGAGGCGTTTGATGCTCCAGGACGGAGGTAACGCACTTATTGTTTTCATTTTAAGGGATAAGAAAACCAACAAAACACTCTGTGATCCAGTACTTTGATTATTTGCGTTCAGTTTGGGACTATATTTAGCATCACACTGCTTTTCCTCAAATGTCATCATTTAGTCTAATATATCAATTCTTAGAGGTCAAATATTTATTAAATAATGAGCTATTGTTTGTTTGTGGTGTGGTACCTTGCAAATTACTATGCAATATGGAAGGTATATTGAAAACCAATTCGTGTTTTAGTGTCTTTGGTTTGGATACTCAATGCGGACTTTGCGCATTTGAAACCCATTAGCGGAAGAGCGAAATTTTTTATTTAAAGCGAGGTGATTATGAACATAACTAATGGGATTTTGGCATTACACTGTTGTTGTCAGTCAGAAAATGTTGATTGGTCCTCCTCTTGAAGGACCTTTGCCGTCTTGCGTTGTGTTGTAAGCTTCTGCTAGACCTTAACAGATTCCTCTGGTCATTAACAGTAATTAAACTTTCCGTTTACGTTCACAGGCCGTTTATTTCTCATTTAAACGCCGGTGTTGGACTCTGGGACGCAGGGATGTTGCTATACTGTGGAAAGGGTTGCAGGAGAGGCTAAGATGCGTTTTTGAACGGTTCTTTTTATCAGGACAGTGGTGAATTGCTGTGTTTATTGGACTTTGGACACAGTAAAACCACAGTAAGACGATGTTTGAGGTCAGATACACGCACAGGTCCGGTTCCGCAGTCCAGATCGAGTCCCGGAGCCGGCGCTGCTGTCGGGGTGTGTCTGCGGCTGAGAGTGGAGCAGCGGCCGCTGGGGGCCACTGGCACATAACACACACACACACACACACACACACACACACACACACACACACACACACACACACACACACACTATATGGAATTTGTATCTGGTCACTTAAAATGTATGAATGTCATTGTATAACATCAGGGGTTAAACTTTCTTTGTCATAAGCCGAACAATAAACTAGACATTTAAATGGAAACCTTTTAAACCTTTTAACCTGGAATTAATATTTCAGTTGTTTAATTACTGTTCACTAATTTCGGTTATTGGTCATATGACATGCAAGTAAATAGACTAAATATTGTTTTGTTTTGACTTTGTAGCTGGAGTTTAAAGTGGACTTAAACCTCTGTTTAGTTGTGATTTGAGTCTCAGTCCACATTACATTCACACTGGTGCTTTACGAACCCAATCAGATTGAATAATAATGATTATAAATTGGTTAAGTAAATATTAATTTATATAATAATTAGTAATAATTGTATTTTTCAATACAAGTTACAATACTAATATTTGTCTTATTTCACTTTCAAATGTTCAAACGTTCTTTTATTTTGACTATACAGTTATTACATTTTATAGCCTCTCATCAACTGTGAACTATTAAAATACATCCAGCAGATTGACTGTTAACTTCTGTAGTTTGGTTTTAAAATCAGAATTCATACAGAGCCCAACAGGTACAGTGAGTGAAAGAGAAATTGATTTTTGAGCCAACCATGAGCTCTGAGTTTGTGATGATGAATGTTTCTGTAGAAGCCACAAGTCAGAGTGATTTAATAAAAGAAAAAAAGTGTTTGATAGCCAAATTCTCAATGAAAAACTACAGTAAACTACCAATAATCTTGAAGAGATATAGACCAATCAGGCAAAAAGACACTTTACAATAATACCCCATTAGTTAACATTAGTTAATGCATTAAATAACTTAGGTAACTAGTATTAACTAGCAGTGAGCAATACTTTTTGTTCCAGTATTTGTAAATCTTTCTTAATGTTCGTTCACAAGTCACAACTGTTCATTGTTAGTTCATTTCGGCTCAGGTTCAGTAAATATTGTTGATAACAGATCAACATATTGATTGTAAAAATCTATTAGTAGCAAATGTTGAAATGACCATTTAACTAAGATTAATAAATGCTTTAGAAATAATTAACTGATGTGTACTAATATTCAATATTTATACATTTTTATACTTTAATTTCATTCATTTTTATTTTATTAGCCTACAGTGTTCACTGTGCATAATGGAATAGTAGTTCAATAACTCATAAAAATCTAACTTTTGTTTCAAATGTAATGTTGTGATTCATCTCCCAGGCTGTTGGTTCAAGGCTTAGATCTCATTATTTAATATTTGTTAAATCCCAGTGGAAATAATGAATGGGAAGAAAGAATACTTCAGGAATCAAGGACACTGAAAAAGTCACAGGTCATTAATAAACCAATTAAAATATCATATTCTCTAAATAAATGGGGTTTTGTCCACAAAGCTTTGAACTTTTTAAAATATCCATCTATCTATCTATCTATCTATCTATCTAATCTATCCATCCAACCATCTATCTATCTATCTATCTATCTATCTATCTATCTATCTATCTATCTATCTATCTATCTATCTATCTATCTATCTATCTATCTTATCCATCCATCCATCCATCCATCCATCCATCGGCTATATAAAAACAGTGGAGGTTTACAGTATGTATGCCTTTAGACTGCTGTGTTGAGTGTGTGTGTTGGACTGGTGAGACCTGTGTGTCTGCTGCCCACTGACCGTCTCTTTCAACCCACCAGTTTATCTTTACAAATAACATTATTCCTCACACACACACACACACACACACACACACACACACACATACACACACACACACACACACACACACACACACGTTAAACCCGGCAGCAGCACACGTCCTCTCTCTGATGACTCTTTCCTGTAACCCAGCGTGAGAAATGATGTGTGAGGGCTCTATTATTGTAATACCATAATTACCATGTAAACAGAAGCCTGATGAAATGTGCCATTTGTTCAGCCGCCACCGAATTTCAAAGAGTAACGATCACATGACGTAGAGCTTGATTGTGATTGGTTGCCTGTTCAGAAGCGAAACAGATGAATTCACTGAATCTACAGATGCGACGCAATGTTCTGCACATCTTGAGCTCTCAAATGCAACACACACACACACACACACACACACACACACTGACTTTGTGATTAGTGACGGCTGGATTACGGCCTGAATATTTAACTCACGCGGATAGAAACGGCTCTTGGCGATCTCACCGATGCTTTGGTCCCCGTCATGTTTCTGGATCCTCACAGGACGGCTGATGCACTGTAGCTAGTAAATGATATGGATTATCCCATTCACAGGCGTGCATATTAGATTTAGTTTAATGATAAGTAGAACGCTCTGGGCTGGTTATGGAAAATATAATAATTCTGTTCTGGTCGCGGTTACGCAAACAGCCGCTGGGCTTAAAAACGCTGATCATGTTTAATTCAGACACGGCATGTTTTTGCCATGTCTCCTGGTCTACCGCCTTATCTAAGTGTGTGTGTGTGTGTAATTGAACTGAGCATTTATGTATCATAGAGACTGTCAGCAGCACTAATGGAGTTGCTGGTTAGCTTGTGTCAGTGCAGGCGTGTGTTTCTTTCAGGTTTGGTCTAATTAAGCAGGGTTTTTTATCTGGTGTCAGACGGATGTTAGATCTTAATGAGCACCTGAATCGTTCCAGCCCATGAACTGATGATTTCCAGTGAAAATTCACACTAATAAAGAAACTATTCTCTCATATTTAGTCGCCCAAAATAACTTGCGCTGTAGCTTTTATCAATGACAGTAACCGTAGCGTGGGATCGTTGTGAATTATTGATGTACAGTTCATCACAGATAGTTTACAATCATTGGTCTGGTGTAGGGTTGCAAAGTTTCCAGAAACTTTCCAGGATTTTCCGAAAATTTTCAGGATTTTTGGGAAACATTCCAGGATTTTTGGAAAGTTTCTGGAAATTTACCGGAAATGTTCAGCCCCTTTGCAACCCTAGTCTGGTGTGATAAAACAATGGTGTCATGTTATTCTGGTGCATATTTCCTGATTTAAAGGGTTATAGATATGCATTACGACAGGGTCTGACCACCTGATGTGCAAGAATAGAATGCAAACAATATATAACATTGTCTAATTCTAATTGTCTTCAATGTTATACATCCAATAGAGGGTTTGCATTGACGTCACTTTCCCGCCAGTGGCCGAAGAGCTGCGGTGTGACTGGATTTAATAGAAAACGACAGTAAAACAAACGATTATCAGTTTAAACTAAAGGTTGGACTTGATATAGTGTTCCTTACAACTCACCAAAGATCCAGTGATCAGTGATATTGACATTTACATGAACCTGATTTCAACACCGAGGAAATACATAAAGCAAATTTGCCTGTGAACGCTTTATATCAATATAATATAGGTCTAAATCCATGTGATCACATATATCAATATCATATATATCATCATATCACCAGCCCGAAAACTTAGTATAGTTTTTGTCAGTGTTTATTTAAAAACATCCAATTATGCAGAATATACGATGGTAAATATTTAACTGATGAGTTGTCAATACAAAATATAACAACACAATATGATTTTACCCCTAAATTCAGCATATAGACACAAAATGAAACTACAAATCCATCTTTCTCTGTCTGGATCCAGTTGTTTCTGTGAATTGCAGTGATCATTTGCTTCTCTGTTCTGTAGCTTTCGGCAGTCTGTAAAAACACACCTCAGATTTCTTGTCAAATCTATTTATACAGTCACTCTCAAAGCTCTTTCCTGGTTTAGATGTGTTTTGTGTGTTTTGTATTCACGCTGCAAACCAATGCTGCCGCTCAGTGTGTGTGACCGCAGTTAATCCAGATGACGGTGACGTCACGCACATATCCTCTATAGACTACAAATTAAACAATATTCACATTGCTTTCATGCAATTGAGTTGAGTGTTTTAAGTCTTGTCTAAAGACACATTTTTATTCTTTGGCTTTTAACTTCGCGTGAGTTGTGTGGTCCTCTGATTAGGGCTGCACGATTATTATGACAAAATCATAATTGTCGATTATTCCCTTGAAATTGTAATTGCGATTATTAATTATGATTATCATCATTTACATTGAATAATGTTTTGAATAGCTTTATGCCATTGTTTGAAGCGACTGCATGCCATTTTGTCATATTAAAATACAAGCTGAAAACACTCTTCCTGAAAAACTTTTTTTTGGGCTTTTCTATAGCATTAAGCCTCAAATGTATTGTTTTATTTATTTAAAGAAACCAAACCAAAGTAAAAAAACCCTAAAGATAAGCTGTAGAAAACACATCTGTAAAAAACTGTAAAAAACATCTTAGGCACACAGAATAATGTAAGTGAACTTTTTTTTGTAATTGCACCATTAAACAATTACATAATTGTGGCATCCGTAATTGTAATCGCGATTACAAATTTGATTAATTGTGCAGCCCTACATCTGATGTCTTTTATTGTTTTACTGTATTTTAGTGTTTATTCATTTTATATTTTTTAAACCTTACCTGATGCTCTTATTTTGTTTTTTATAAAATTTTATATTAATTGTTTTGTATGTTTTGAGTCTTCTGTGCAGCACTTTGGTAACTTTGTGTTTGTAAAATGTGCTATAGAAATAAAGTGTATTGGATTGAATGCACTTACCTCACTCTCTGATACAATCGTCAAATTGAAGCTGTTCAAATAAAGGAATATTTCCAGGCCAGAGTTGATTATTCCAAAAAATAAGTGTCTCATCATCTGATTTTGAGTGCAATGATTGGATGGTGTTAAATCATAGACAAGATTAGAGATTAAACATAATAAATATGCTACAAAAAAACCATTAAAAATTAAATTCTTACTGTATTCTATTCATCCGGCAGTAACTCGAGCAGAATGCAGATTTTCATTTATCTCAAGAATATCACAACTATCGCCTCTATATTTACATGCTGAATGTAAGAGTTTGTTGAATTCACTAACCCTCATTATGAGCAATGGTAGTTGATGCTTGACTTAAACACACTAATTCCAGTCATTTAGTGATTAAGTAGTCTCTTCTTGACGATTCAATCAAAACACTTTCAAATTCTGACATTTGTTTGGCATGATATTTGGTATGTTGGACACAGTGAAGCACATGAGTTATTTTTCCAGGCCTGTTTTGAAGTAGAGGTCATAATTCAGCGATTAGAGTCTCGTGTATGATGTGTCTGTCTGAAGGGGAGGCGTTTATCTGTGTTGGTTATTGGCTGATGAGGTATCAGAGAACACTATAAGCTTCTTTGTGCAAGAGCGAAAATCGCTTTTAGCGGCGGATAAGAGTGAGATAATATCAGATAAATCCCGTGGCCTGCGTTAGCATGCAGCATTAGCCGTGTAATAGCATATGGAGAGCAGTTTGACAGAGAGGGATCAGATGGCCGCCAGCCGTTTACCGCACTTCCGTCTTAATCGCGGCGGGTGAACAGTTGTTTTGCAGAGACAGATAGCCGAGGCCTTTTCCATATTCTGAGCACATGCTTTTTAAATTCCCCCATGGCTGGAACAGAAGTCTGCAGTGGGTTGATAACTCGCGTGCTGTCAGTCCCTGTCGCGGACGCCGAGGGAAGCTACATGTTCTGCTTCAGAGCCTCCTCTCTTCAGGAATAATTTAAAACTTCTGTGGGACACACTTCTGAGTTTTTCCGGAGGCGCTGGCAGAGCCCACATCTAATTAAGATGGAAAAAAGAGCACAGAAATTGATGAGCTGTTTGCAGATGAACACTTTTGAAACGCGCTGTCGAACGGGGCACGAGCCTCACCTCTCACAGACTTCTGACAGGTCTCCTGTGATTGGCTTAGAGGTGGTGGTGGGCGGGATCTCGTGTCAGGAAGTACTGGAACAGACAAACCAAAATGTATTCAGACACCTTGCTATCCTCACTTACATCAACTATAGTGTCCTGCACTCACTAATCAGTCCCTCCAGGATTTCGCGGGCCTTTTTTGTGATTGTTGCGGCCTAAAATGCCTGATGTTGCGGCCGCTTTTCTAAAAAGTTGCGATGTTCTTCTGCATTTGTTTTTAGGTTAAAACGGCAAATGTAGATAGATTTTTACTTAAAGTGCTCATATTGTGCTTTTTGGCTTTTCCCCTTTCCTTTATTGTGTTATATATCTTTTTTTGTGCATGTTATAGGTTTACTAAGTGAAAAAGCCCAAAGTCCACCCCAAAGGGACTTATTATGTCCCACAGAAAACACTGTTCACCATCTGCTCTATTGTAGTCCAGAAATTACTTCAGAGACAAACGTGCTCACTTTGTAACACACGTTAATGAGAACAAACCCACTAACTAACCTTTAGTAACATTATAAAAAGGCAAAACAAACGATTTAAAGACAGCAAAATCTAACAAACTAAGCTTTTTTTTTAAAACAAGATCTGCACCTGCAAAAATGTTAATGTGCAGAACCTCACAAACATTAAGCAGCATTTATGTTGAAAGATGCCAATCCTAATAAAGTGCAAAATACCGTTTTCTTAGAAATAGCCACAAAAGTTAAATGGTGGAAAAATCTAAAGTTTAATACTGTATTTTAATATAATATAATATAATATAGCCAAATATCCATTAAAGCTGTTCTCATTTTCTTAATTTTTTTTTTTTTGTCAGACAATAGAACGAGTAGCTATTTTTTATGTGTAAAATTATCTGTTCAGGAACTGGGTCAACTAATGCACTGTGATAGTGAGTATTACAAGTGATAAACACAAGAAAAGAAAGGAAAATAAAATGGTCAAACTCAATTCTTTAAATATAAAACAAAAGAGAAGCAGATAAATGATAAGTCTGTGGAAACAACACTGCTCATTCCCGTCTGTCCTCAGCCGGTCACTGAACAGGGACGCAGGGAGAGCTGTGACGGCAGGGAGAAGCAAACCTCGCGCTCGCAGGATTGTGCTGGCAACATTTGGTTACTGAGGTTTGTCCAAAAAGTCGCTAGATTTGTCTCTAGTCGCTTTTTTTTTAATGTCACTAAAGGGGTCTGCAAAGTGGCTAAAAATAGCGACAAAGGCGCTAAGTTGGCAACACTGGGCTTTTCTGTTATTTTTGTAGGTAGCCTAAATGTGAGACGTTGGGAGCCCACATCTGCTGCGTCTTCTGGACAAAACAAGTGAGTTTGCTGACGTATGACGACGCTTTGCAGGAGACCGCCGCGCGGTGATTGGTCAAAGTTGCAGAAAAGTTGCGGTGATTGGTCAAAATTGCAAGGCGCACTGAAGTCACGTGGATTTGTTGAAGTTGCGTTAATAGTTGCGATAGAGGGACTGACTAGTAAAAAAATATCAAAAGTTATAGCCTATATGGTTTGAATCATTTTTGGTTTGACTGTATACTAGATTTAACGCAATAATGGTTTATATTAGTGCTGTCAAACGATAAAAATATTCAATCGCGATTAATCGCAATTAATCGCACATTTTTATATATTCTAAATGTCTCTTGATTTCTTTTTGTCCCATTCTTTTTTCTCAGTTTAATGCTCTTATCAACATGGAAAAGTGGATCGGCTTGCTTTGTGCAAATGTTTTTTTTTATTGATCTCGTGCCAGAAAGTACTGGAACAGTATCTACAGTCAAGCCAAAATTTATTCAGACACATTGCTCTCCTCACTTTCATTAATCAACTATATAGTGTCCTGCACCCACTAGTAAAAAAATATCAAAAGTTATAGCCTATATGGCGTGAATAATCTTTGGTTTGACTGTATAGTAGATTTAACGCAATAATGGTTTATATTTTAATAATCATCTTTTAATGACTGTTTGTGGATAACTAACTACTTTATCTCATGCAATGCAATATTGCAAATTCTTTATAATTGGGCTAAATCTTGTTTTTAGCTTTACTTAGGGATGCACTGATATGAACATTTTGGCCGATACCGATAACCGATAATTTTTATTTTTTTTTGAAAGCCGATAACCGATATTTGGCCGAAAAAGGGCACAATTATTGATAATAGAACAGTATAAGATGTTTTTGCTGTAAATTGAATGCAATAATGGTTTCTATTTTAATTAGTGCTGGGCAGCGATGAATCACATCTAAAATAAAAGTTTGTGTTTACATAATACATGTGTGTGTACTGTGTATAATTATTGTGTATATATAAATACACACACATGCATGTATATATTTAAGAAATATTTGCATACTATATATATATTTATACATAATTTATATTATATATAAATATAAATGCATGTGTGCATTTTCTTAAATACATATGCATGTGTGTATTTATATATACAAAATCATTATACACAGCACACACACATATATATTATGTAAAAACATAAAAACTTTTTATATTTACATCTTTGTTGCCCAGCACTCTCTTAATGACTGTTTGTGGATAACTAAGTTCTCATGCAATGCAATATTGCAAATACTTTATAGTTATATTTTATTTTTAGCATTACTCCATGTTGTTTAATGTATAGCAGCCCAAATGCACGGCGTGTTATGAATGGTATGGCGTGACCTCCTCAGGTTGACATGCACACTGTTGAACAGTATATATGCTGTCATATCAGCCTGTGTACAGGAGCTTCAGGCCAATGAGGAGAGACCGATGGAGTCACGTGACTGTTGAGCTGTCAGGGTTTAACGCGAGGACTGATCTGTCCACGAGCCTCTCCAATCCACAGGGTGTGTCGTGCCTGTCAAAGATGCCATTCATGTGGAAATCAGCGTGAAGGGATGAAAAACAGCTCGCGTTCGCCTTGACACGCGTCTGTTTCCACCAGCAAAGCCTGAAGCCCAAGGGGGCGGCAGAGAGAGAGCCGTTCCCCATGACCGTGAGCTGGTGTTTGGGCAATTACACTGGTAAAATGTGAACTCAAAGTTATGTTTGTTTAGCCTGGCTTCGTCATACTCATATCCTAGTCAGAATGTGAGTCTGATACTGCTCCATAGGACTTTGATTATGAGGCGTGTCTTAACCGAACCGGGGGAAAAACAACAACTCTGGACTCAATTGGATAGACCTACAACCAATCAGCCTACAACTCCAACCGGTACAAGAACGCCAAAAAGCATGACAGAGCTTGTTTTATTACATTTTTTAGTTCTTATGATATGACTTTGAGAATAACCTCGATTGCAAAGTTTTTCATTTGTCAATAGTGAGTCTTGTTTAAAATACAGTGTGATTAACACACACGTGCATTCCCACACTAACGTTATCTACTATGATTAAACAATATTAGTCATATTTTCCGATATGGAAGCCTTGTGTGTATCCTGGAAGCCGTCCCGATTTTGAGTCAGGCTATAAGTAGTGTGAGCAAATGTCATCTTTGTTGTGAACTAGTTCAACCCAAGTGCTCTTTGATGGCGTGATGATTACGATTACGTAACTGCGGATCATCTGTCCATCATCGTATAAAGCCCGGCTTTGATTGGCCCGGCGATTTCTGAACCGATCATAATTACTCCTCAATGGATCGAGTCCAGAACGAACTTCCCGAACAAAAACTGTTGTGGGCCGGGTTCGGGCTGGCATCCAGGCTAATGTTTGCTAGTAATCTGGTTATTTAGTAACTAGGTCTGTCAAAGTGAAAGCATCAACATGCAATTAATTAAATATGTTCATGTTATACATTCGAAGTTTGTTGGCCTTTTAACATCATCAACACATTTTTGACATTTTATCTGCTAAAATCTGATTAGAACATTTGAAACTGATTGTGTTTACGTGCACGCTCATAACCCGCTAAATAAGCATGATCATGTAAACTTGTTAACATGAGTAAAGTCATAAACGGCTTAAGCATAAACCGGTCGACACAGCTCCATTTTTCCCATTTCGCCGATTTCTCCCGGCATGTAAACACATTAACCTGCTTTCTGCCGGCTTATTGAAGTGTGTGTGTGTGTGTGTGTGTGTGTGTGATGTGTGACAGGAACATGTACTTACTGTGGATTTAAGTGCATTCAGAGCGAGTGTTTTGCAGTAAGGAAAATATCGCAAACTCACTATTTGTTGACCCCAAAAATTATAAAAGTGTTTTTCAGTCAAAACTCTGCGTCTGTAACTGTGTGAGAGGAGAATATATGAGCCGTAAGACATGTTGCAACACTCTTCAGATGCGCAAATTATTACGTTTTGACGTCACTATCGGAAAATAACCTGATTTATTAATAAAGTCTTGTAAATGCAGTTGGGTTATTGGTTTGCATGTAAACGTGTTCAGTGATTGGAACTAATCAACACAGTTTATCTTTACAAATAACATTATTCCTCACACACACACACACACACAAAGGTCCGTTTAACAGTGATAGATAGATAGATAGATAGATAGATAGATAGATAGATAGATAGATAGATAGATAGATAGATCTGTCAGTAGTTGTGTGAGTGAGAGCCCTGTTGGATTAATTTTCTCTGTCTGTTGTTTAGTTTTCACTTTCACTTTGGCTTCTCAGTGGCTTTCAGTGGTTGAAACATGAGATGCAGGATGAATCTGACGGTTTGACGTATATATACTCCATCTGTCATTGTACACTGACGGTAAGAAGAAAGCATACAACATATTTGTTTAGGGAAGTATCTATCATACTAATACTTGCTGAACCTTGTGTTCTTTATATGAAATGTCCTGCCAAATTTGACTTTGTAGGCTTACTGTAGTAAATGTGTGTATTGGCTTAATAATGCAATTTTGTTCTTTTTTACCCAGAAAATCCTTCGTAGTGCACGTTTACAAAGGCGCTAAATGTGATGAATACAATAAAAATGTTAAATATTTCAATTGTTTGACATCCCTTCTAATGTCAGACTGATTTTGAGAGAATTTCACTCCCTCATTTTGGTGTAAAGAGAGCGAGAGAGCGACGGGAACCGAGGAAGGATTGTGAAGCACCATTAGATGATAGAGGACAAACCCCTCCTAAAGTAATGAACCAGGATTATTATATTATCATATATCTGACATGGCCTGAATAACATCATAAAGTCACAGCGAGAGTTGAACCTGTCTGCTAATGAGACTGATGGAAAACATTAAGACAGACAGAAGTAATGAAAAGAAAATGACAGTTCTTCTACAACACACACACATACCCCTTTTCCACCAACAAGAACCGGGTGCTGGTTCAGAGCCAGAGCCAGAGCTAGTTCGGAGTTGGTTCGACTGACGAGCTTACTAAGAACCGGTTTGCCTTTCCACCGGCTAGAGAGCCACAACAGAGCCAGATATTACATCACTGCATACGTCTCATGTTGCCCAGCAACGCTAGTGCGGTAGCGCCAAACACAAACACGCCAGGCTTGTTCGAGATGCATCGCCTTCTCGCAGATCGATCGCCGCATGACATCAAAGCACTGCGAAAGCGATCCAAAAGCACAGGAGTCGTATGATCTCCAAACACTCCCGCAGCTCCGATCGTTCCGCGCCGCTCCGATGCATCTCGAACAAGCCATCAACAACAACGGACGTGGCGTTACTATGGATGCTCATGGGTTTGCAAAAATACATCGGAATCCAACGCGTTCGTGCAGCTCGCCGTAACTTACATAGACGGATATTATAATCAAGCTGCTATTAGCTCGACTAGCTGCTATTTAAAAATGGCGGTCACAAGTTTCTATTCGTCTTGTTGGTCACGGTAACCCCGCCCCCAGCCCCTGACCCAAGCGGTTCTTACTTGGCTCTGTTCTAGACGAGCAATGATTTGGTGCTACTTAAGAACCACTTTTCCTGGTTCGGAGCTGGTGCTTTGCGTGTGGAAAAACAAAGAACCGAATTGAAACTAGGCTCTGGCTCCGAACCAGCACCAGCTCTGCCTTGGTGGAAAAGGGGTAACACACACACACTCAGTTTTATTGTTTTGATCGCGCTGGTTCGGGGTCAGTTCAGGTTCATCCTCAGAAGATGAGACGACACCACCTCTTCAGGCAGAAAATACTCATTTCATTTTGAATCTTTTACTCTTCTTTCATCCCTTCATCGCATTATAAACCCGTGCGCTCGAGAAGTGTATTAGCAGCAGATCCTTCAATTAATTCCCATGAGACCCAAATTATTCCTCAAGATCTCTTGTTTTAAGAAATATTAATTACATTCCTCATTTGCATCAGAAGCTTCTGAACTCAGAAGCATCTCTAAATTTAAGTCATTTAGGGATGAGAACGAGTGGCAGATGATATGCATATATAATGTGGCCTACATGCAGACAGTTAATAAATAATAATAATACGTTTGGCGAGTGTGTGAGTCCGGCTCAACCTCCATCTGTCCCTGACGCCTCACGGGCTCCTCCAGTTACTCCGGCTCAAACTGGCTTTACACTCAGACGGACTGATACTGGTTCATGTGTTCAAGGGCTGTCACTTTTGTGAAAAAATCCTGTTCGATTTTTGAGACATGAGTGTTTATTGAATCAGTTGTAAAATCGATTTTCCATGTCTAAAGACGTTTCCATTTTCAACACCAAATATAGGCAAATCCACGGACAACTACCAGGCGTTAGGACGAGCATTATAGAGGGCGCTGGAGTCAGCAATATTAGATTTTTATGATTTATTAGAAACAATGATTTATTGGCGTGAAGTTTCGTGCACAATGACAAACAGTGCAACATTCAGGGATTAAAATTAACACCCGCCAACCCGCCAAATGCGGGTAAAATGAACTTTGGCGGCTAACGCTGTCAAATCACGAGCCAATTTGGTGTGTTTCTATGTTTACTCACTTTGTTGGGGAAGTTCGTGTCTCCAAAGCTGCGCAGATTAGCGCAAATACGCAACTCGTGAGTCCTCATGATATTAAATACAGCGTATTGACCAGAATCTGTGCATTTCTGGCTTGCTTGAACACACACGTCACATGCAACAAATAACAGCGCCCTTGTTCACCTGCGTTGAATTAATAGCGAATATTAAAAAGCATTTTGTTAACAAAAAAGACATTGTTATTTTCCAACATCCTACATGTTCTGTGTACTGTGTTGATCTGTCCACCTAAAACACATTTTTTGGTAAAAAAAAAAAAAAAAAAAAAAAATCGATTCCCTATTTTCGTTTTCGAAACTTGTGTTGGTTGGTCCGATTGATTGTGCAATCAATTTTCGAACGTAAAGTGACAGTCCTAATTAGGGGTGTCCATGGTTAATCGATTAACCGATTAACCGTTAAAAATTGCTTAACCGAGTGAAACAGTTTGCTCGGTTAATTGGCGTCAATGGCGTGCATTGCATTTAGTTATAAAAAATTTTGCACCACCAGAGACCGCCATTTATTTGACTGTTTCTTTGCACAAAGTTTCTAAAAAAAAGTGTGCTATAATATGACCGCATTAAATTCTAGGGCCTTGTTCACAGGCCGCGAACGCAAAAGTCAGTGACCTACTTTAACTGCTCTGTCCTTACCACTGCATTTTATTTCTATAAATTAATTTCGTTTCAAATGTGGTCCAACCAGTTATTAAAGGTGTTAAAAATAAACTACCCCTTTCTCGTGTGTCTGTATCTCGGGGTTGCGGCGCGCACACCAGGGATGGAAATTAGCACGCGCGCCACCAGCCAGATGCGGGTGATTTTGTTGTTGCGGGTAAACTCGCTTCACCTACGGCCACCGTGGCGGGTAAATAAAAATAGCATCATGCGACGTTCGTCTGTTATAGGACAAATTAGTTTGAATAAACGAGCATACACTGATTAGCTAGACAACTCAGTGAATGTGCTTTCCATTAAATAAATCACACACACAGTAAACAAATCCTTAACAAAAAAACAAAACAAAAAACGGCTATTCTGGTGGGTGTGGTGATGCGCTCATGTAAGGGTGGCGCTGCCAATAAAGCTCCTAAAATCTGTCACAAAGAACCGGCAAAAGTTATGAATATGTAAAATATAGCAAGGAGATATTTTAATTATTTATTAATAAACAAGTATTTTCTTTGTCCGTGTCAGTTGCAAAGATGAAGTTGACGATGCTGATCGTGATCTTCGCAGTAGTGAACGCGCCAGAGACAAATGCACATTTCATACGGATTACAAGCAGAGAGCAGTCTGTGTCTGTTTTCTTTCGTTTTGAATTATTCTGTTAGACATGTCTGTGAGGCGAGTAGGCTACCTTATACTGAGTTTCGGTTCATTTATGAGACGAGCTCCAGTTCACGCGCCGGCGCCTCCGCTTCGTGATTATATAGGCCTATCGTCTGCTATATTTAATTCTTACTTATTAAATCCAGGCAATTGGTTGATGAAACATTGATTAAAATTAAGATACAATTAATACAAAACGAAATTCACTTTAAAGAAAGGGTTTTGTGCTTTCTGTTTGATGAAAGTTTTAAAGCATATTTTAGTGCCGCTTTCACAGCGCTCACGTCCACATTGTGTTTTCCTCATAAATGCGAACTGAAATGAATATCAGTTCATGGTTTGTGTGTGTAGGCTATAAGAGAGAAAGAGAAAATGCCAGTAGCCTATTTCATTGAGACTTGAGATTAAATAAACTGCTTAAGTATTGTAGATCTTGTAGTATTAATTTTCCAACCCGATCTCACTAAATGCGTCTATATTGCACGCATGTGCATTGTCGTGTAATTTATATACGCTAAATTGAGTTTTTACGTGCATAGGATACGCATTGGTTGGTTAGGGTGAGTTAATTTCCATCCCTGGCGCACACTATGGTTAATAATAATACGTTTTATTTATTTATTTGGTTAACCGAGTATTAACCGCTAAGGCCCTCGGTTAACGGTTAATGAAAAACTTGAAAACGTGCAGCCCTAGTCCTAATGTGTTCACACTGGAGTGGTGTTGGAGCGGTTTCATACCTGTGAAATCTGACTGGGAAACGTTAAAAAAAAAGATTGATGTTTCGTTTTAGCATCGATATCGCGATGTGCACATCCACGATGTCCATATAGGGATCGTAGTTGATCCGTGATTCAGGATCAGTAGGCTATGGGCCAGCAGATCCCTATCCCGTAACGCGTGTGATTCGCAGACTATTTGCAAAGTTTAACCATCATAGAGTGAGAGTTTATCAATTTGCAAGTCCTGTCAGTTTAAACATCAAGCGCAAGAAGACTGGAACTTGCGTGCTGTCAGCCTTTGTTTTCTGTCAGCCTTAGGCCTAATCCACACGGACACGGGTATTTTTATAACCGGAGTTTTTCCTCCTGCGTTTAAAAAAAATATCCATCCACATGAAAACACAAAAACACGCTATCAAGCGCTGTCAAGAGCATGCAACACCAGCAGTGACACACAACGTGTGCCGTGGTTAATGACACGTCCGATTCGTGAACTAATGACTCCTTTGAACCGATTCACTTTAATGAATGGTTAAAACAACTGATCTGTCCAACGATGAACTCAAGAGACATAACAAATCGGAAACGCTTTACAGTAAGGTTCCAGGGTCTATTAAACTCTAGTGAACTACATTAGTTAACACTCTATTAATATTAATTAATAAGTTAATAAGTTTCTATGCGGATTTACTCCATGACAAAACCACCCCAGTCATTCTAGAATGATTCATTGTTTCCAAATAGAGATATTCAAGTCATCTGGTGAAATTGTTTTTAATGTCGCAATATATATCGCAGAAAAATAAAATATCGCAATGTTATTTTTTACCAATATCGTGCAGCGCTACCCACAACGCTGGCTGTAGAGGATATGTGTGTGACGTCACCGTCATCTGGATTAACTGCGGTCACACACACTGAGCGGCAGCATTGGTTTGCAGCGTGAATACAAAACACACAAAACACATCTAAACCAGGAAAGAGCTTTGAGAGTGACTGTATAAATAGATTTGACAAGAAATCTGAGGTGTGTTTTTACAGACTGCCGAAAGCTACAGAACAGAGAAGCAAATGATCACTGCAATTCACAGAAACAACTGGATCCAGACAGAGAAAGATGGATTTGTAGTTTCATTTTGTGTCTATATGCTGAATTTAGGGGTAAAATCATATTGTGTTGTTATATTTTGTATTGACAACTCATCAGTTAAAGATTTACCATCGTATATTCTGCATAATTGGATGTTTTTAAATAAACACTGACAAAAACTATACTAAGTTTTCGGGCTGGTGATATGATGATATATATGATATTGATATATGTGATCACATGGATTTAGACCTATATTATATTGATATAAAGCGTTCACAGGCAAATTTGCTTTATGTATTTCCCCGTGTTGAAATCAGGTTCATGTAAATGTCAGGAAACATGATTCCTGCTGTCAATATCACTGATCACTGGATCTTTGGTGAGTTGTAAGGAACACTATATCAAGTCCAACCTTTAGTTTAAACTGATAATCGTTTATTTTACATTAAATCGTCGTTTTCTATTAAATCCAGTGACACCGCAGCTCTTCTGCCGCTCATGACACCTGGAAATGACGTCAATGCAAACACTCTATAAGTAGGAACACATTTTGGTGTTATTTGTGTACGTGAACTGTTATTGATGACACTAATGTGATGTGCCTGCTGTACTATAACTCATTTGTTCATTACGTCTCCAGTGTAATTGCCTTTAGCAAACAGCTTGCGTTCTTCACATCTCCTAGAATTAATCCACGGTGAAAAGACATGCTCCGCTGTGAATGTATTAAGGTTTGGTAGTAAAACCAAAATGAGCCTCGTATCGGAGTTAAATTGACCCGTACTGGTTTAGCAAATCATTCCAAAACCTTCTAAATCTAATTTACCAATACTGGCTTAACGTTTATATCACAAAATAACAGTCCTGGCAGAACCTGCATGTCAAATTGACAAATCCAGGATTAAAATTCATATCAGAATGAACCTCTATACCAATCCTGGCAAAGCTAATTCTACTTTAATCCATCTTTCAGGCTGGAGTTGGGCTCTAATAATGGGTTTTGACCATAATAAAGGGTTTTGCTACTCTATTGAATGAGATGGAGGGTCAAATGAAATTGCAATGATCATTTTCGTGACCTTACATGGGGACATAACTGGTTTGCATGTCTCAGAGAAAGCAAAGACTATATAATTACACAAGACGCTTCACTCGTATTGTATTAAATGGGGAAAAGTGCAACGCTCAACATGGCGGAATAAGTCCCGCCTTCTAAATAAGAGCCAATCACAGATTGGTAAATTAATTTCGTCCGGTTGCTATAGAAACAGTCAGACGCGCATTAGCTCCATCCAGCCTGAAAAATGTCGTTTTCTGTCATAATTCGAGCGTTTAGAAACAAAATTGAGGACACTGGAAGGAGTTGTTGTCAGATTTCATTGGTGATTTCAAATCTGAAATTTAATCGTAAGCTTGGCGAACGATTTTGGAGAATTTGATGTTTCCCCGTTCAAAGAGAGAGGAGCTGAGAGGCGTTTCAAAGATGGCCGCCGAGTGAAATGACTTGTCTTAAAGGGTATCTTTAATAATTTCATATGATGACATCAGTCACCCGTCTGCATTACTGCAGATTTCCCGGCGTCTGGTTCATCGGGCTGCTGTTCTCGAGCTGATCCTGCATTTGCTCCAACAGTCGGGGTGATTTTTCAGCACTGCTGCCACGGCACAGAAGTAACCTTTTGTTTTTATTGTTTCCTAACAACTTTTTAAACACATTGTAGATCTTGTAAGGCTAAACTAATCGTTGAAGTGATTATGTTTGCCCACTATCTTCCAGGCGAAGTAGCCCATTTATCAGCCCGCGACAAATTCCAAGGTGCTTGTGTTTGATGAATACGTTTTTAATGTTCAGCTTTAGTTGTGGCCTGTGGTCCAGAAGCAGTTCTGCCGACTACACTCATCTAGACTCCAGTCGAGGAGAGCGCCTGTCAGGAAACTCAATATCAGGCTCTAGCTGAGTCCACGTTTGTGAAGTGTGGCTCTGTCATACGCTCAGGATTTAACGTCACTCTGCTTTCTGCTTATGAATGGGAATTTGAATGAATTGGTGCGCAGTCCTTTTGACCAGATAATTCTGTTATCATCCATCCTTCCATCCATCCATCCATCCATCCATCCATCCATCCATCCATCCCTTCATACATACATATATCCCTCATCCATCTATCATCCATCCACCCCATTGCTCCCTTCATCCATCCCTCTATCATCCATCCATCTACCCATATCCCTTTATCCATCCATCCCATCACTCCCTTCATCCATCCCTCTATCATCCATCCATCTACCCATATTCCTTCATCCATCCATCCATCCATCCATCTATCGTCCATCCATCTACCCATATCCTTTCATCCACCCATATCCCTTCATCCATCCGTCCATCCATCCATCTATCGTCCATCCATCTACCCATATCCCTTCATCCATCCATCCCATCACTCCCTTCATCCATCCCTCTATCATCCATCCATCTACCCATATCCCTTCATCCATCCATCCCATCACTCCCTTCATCCATCCCTCTATCATCCATCCATCTACCCATATCCCTTCATCCATCCCTCTATCCATCCATCTACGTATATCCCTTCATCCTTCCATCAATCCACCCTATCGCTTCCTTCATCCATCCCTCTATCCATCCATCTATCATCCATCCATCCATCTACTCATATCCCTCCATCCGCCATATCCATCCCTCCATCCACCCTCCATCCATACACCCATTCATCCATCCATCCATTGTTCTGTGTCTGTCATACACTCCTGCAATAATCAATAATTGGACCAGCTGTAGTTGCATCACGACCCAGAATGTTCCTCCAGGTCTGGATGTGCCGAAGCGATGATGCTGTCATGGTGATACGGGAGGTGTTATGTTATTATTCTGAGTTGAGAACATCATTTGGCAATGGTGATATAACAGAAGTAATGGTGTTATGAGAGATGATGGCTTTATGTTGTTCTGTAGTATTGATTTAAGGTGGTGTTGTTTCTCTATTGGATTATATTCATATTCATATATTTGAGTTAAGAAGCAGGTCCGTAGCCAGCCTATTGTAGCCCTTTTTTTCAAAAAGTGGACCTTTTTGCAGTTTTTCTCCTCCTTTTGTATTTAATTATGAGGTTCAAATACTTCATTTTGGTGACCTTTTATGCACTACTTTGTGCTGGATTAGCTTGTCTGCTGGTTACCGAGCACGCTTTTTGATGCACCTAAAATATTTACTGCATTGTTGTTAAATTGCTTCCTCATGTAAAACCTTTGTCAGTCCATACACAGTTCATAAGTTTAAAGACCACACTAACAACAGAATAGATTTAATGAACTTTTCTGAAATATGAATAATAATTCTTCTCATCATCATTCTTCACCGTTGCTTTGAAAAGTGTATTACGAGAACTCTGTCTGAACTGCACGCGCGTCACACACACACACGTCCAGCTACAATAATCATATTAATTTGAAACAGCAACCCAGAATATTTGTCACAAGCATTGATTAAAACAATGATGACAATAATCACATAAAAATTTTTTTAAAAAACGACTTAAATTCTGGACCTTTGGCAGTGAGGGGGGTTCGTTCGAATGCCTACGGGCTTGAGATGGTTCTTATTTGAAAAACAGACAAACGACAGTGACTTCTAGACAGTAAAGAGATTACTCAGAGACCTTTTGCTGACATCTCAGAAAACTCCTGTAGAGTTTCAGTAAATTCTCATCAATATCTCACACTGGGCTCAGACTTGCCAAGATACCAAAGACTGAAATTAAGCCACAGACCTCAGTGTCTCTTTAAAACTCTATAGCTATTCTTGCTTTTAGTATTATTTCTATAGTCTTACAGCATTTGTTAATATTGTGAGTATTTTTACATATTTGGTTTAAATCTTATAGTTATGTGCTATTGTTATTTTTATTAGTTTGCCTTATTAGTTGCACAACAGATATATTCACCTCGGAGAAGAAAGTACATGGTATTTCATGTTTTTGTTAATCTTGATTTCTCACAACTTATGTGTTCTTCTGGGTGAGTCGGAGCGAGCGTTAAATAATACATTCATTTTCAGTTTGTTTTTCAGCAAACCCAATCGTAAACCATCAGAACACTTGGAATATATGATGCATTGGATCATTCTGTGATACTTTTTAGTCTTTTTTAAAAGCTTGATGCTGGTCGCTATTCACTGCCAATATTTGGACGAGCGTGAGCGGGACATTTTTAAAAATTTCTCCTTTTTTTTTTCTCCAAAAAAAAGAAAGAAGGGCATACGGAATTAGAACAACACCAGGATGAGTAATGTAGTACTTAATTTTCATTTTATGGTTAACTAACTGTTTAAATTCAACTTGAAATGGAATTTTCAACCCACTTTACTTCTGTAATCTGGTTTAAAATTGATATTCAATGAGAAATTAATGCTGGGGTCTTGATTTAATCTATAAGGATTTGATTGGATTGTGTAAAGCGGATCTATTTGACAGGTGGTTGAAAAACATGAGGGCTTGGTGGGCTTATTAACAACGTGCACTGATGAATCATTCATAGATAGAGTAGTAAGGGTCCATTTTGATGTCATTATTTCATGACCGAGCAACATCTTAGCAATAAAATGGTTCTTGTGGTGTCATATGGAAAGGCAACTTCAGAAAAGGAAAATATAGGAAAATCGTGGTTCTTTACAGGAGAATAAGGACACCCAAAATATTTGTACTGTTTCACACAGTATATGTAATTTCAGTGTCTGCAGTTACGTGTGTGTTTAAAAGGTTCTTAGACATAAACACATTTCTTTTGCTTAACCTATTTTTATGTACAATTTAATTCTAAAACGAATACAAAAAAATGTCACGTTACGCACAAACCATCGTTGAAAATAATAGCATTTATCTGAAATATAAAGCTTTTGTAACATTATACACTACAGTTCAAAAGTTTGGGGTCAGTAAGAATGAAAAAAATAGATAATTCAAAGAAATTAAAGAAAGTAATAACCTACATTTATTCAGCAAAGATGCATTAAAGTAATCAAAAGTGACAGTAAAGACATTTTAATGTTACAAAAGCTTTCCATTTCAGATAAATCTCTTTTGAAATTTCAAATAATCCTGACATAGTTTTTAAAAAACAATACAATAATAATAATCAGAAATGTTTCTTTGACAGCAAATCACATCAGCATGTTATTCCCTCAGGAAGATTTCATGTTTTCTTGCGTGGCTGGATGTTGATATGCTGAAATCAAAACCCGAACCGGGAGCGACAGCAGAGGATTGGGAGGGCTGTGATTGGATGATGTGCATGAGGCTGGGCTGTGATTGGATGATGTGCATGAGGCTGGGCTGTGATTGGATGATGCGCATGAGGCTGGGCTGTGATTGGATAATGCGCATGAGGCTGGGCTGTGATTGGATGATGCGCATGAGGCTGGGCTGTGATTGGATAATGCGCATGAGGCTGGGCTGTGATTGGATGATGCGCATGAGGCTGGGCTGTGATTGGATGATGCGTGAGGCTGGGCTGTGATTGGATGATGCACATGAGGCTGGGCTGTGATTGGATGATGCATGAGGCTGGGCTGTGATTGGATGATGCACATGAGGCTGGGCTGTGATTGGGTGATGCGCATGAGGCTGGGCTGTGATTGGATGATGCACATGAGGCTGGGCTGTGATTGGATGATGCGCATGAGGCTGGGCTGTGATTGGATGATGTGCATGAGGCTGGGCTGTGATTGGATGATGTGCATGAGGCTGGGCTGTGATTGGATGATGCGCATGAGGCTGGGCTGTGATTGGATAATGCGCATGAGGCTGGGCTGTGATTGGATGATGCGCATGAGGCTGGGCTGTGATTGGATAATGCGCATGAGGCTGGGCTGTGATTGGATGATGCGCATGAGGCTGGGCTGTGATTGGATGATGCGTGAGGCTGGGCTGTGATTGGATGATGCACATGAGGCTGGGCTGTGATTGGATGATGCATGAGGCTGGGCTGTGATTGGATGATGCACATGAGGCTGGGCTGTGATTGGATGATGCGCATGAGGCTGGGCTGTGATTGGATGATGTGCATGAGGCTGGGCTGTGATTGGATGATGCGCATGAGGCTGGGCTGTGATTGGATGATGCACATGAGGCTGGGCTGTGATTGGATGATGCGCATGAGGCTGGGCTGTGATTGGATGATGCGTGAGGGTGGGCTGTGATTGGATGATGCGCATGAGGCTGGGCTGTGATTGGATGATGTGCATGAGGCTGGGCTGTGATTGGATGATGCGCATGAGGCTGGGCTGTGATTGGATGATGCACATGAGGCTGGGCTGTGATTGGATGATGCGCATGAGGCTGGGCTGTGATTTAGGGTTGTGCGATGTCTACCAATTTGGCATCAGACGATGTGTACAGTGAAACATCGTGATGGACGATGATATCGGGAGGAGGGGCGGGGCTAACATTCTAATTTTTCACTTAAGCAATAAGCCCCGCAAAGCCGTGTTTTACAGTGGATTTAGAACAGCTAAGGGGCGTAGGCACAACGCGGAGATATTTTCCTCTACTCATCAGCAATTTCGATGTCGACACGCTCTGCAGCAGCTGAGCACTAAAGAGCGAATGTACAGTGACGTGACAGAACTGCCAGATTCAAACTATGCTCTCGTGCTGTGGCTGGCGCTGAGCCAGAGACGGACGCACTCAGCGCTTGTCATATCACAACTATTCCGTGTTTTTAACCACATAATGTTTATTTTAGGTTTCAGACATTTAAATACATATAATTTATAGCAAAACCATACATTTAACGTTATAGTTTGTAAAATACACAATGGTGACCTATGGAAGCAGCAATAACAACCCATTCAAATATATTTGCCGACGGATTTTATTCATATCAGACACACAGTGTAAACTATAAAGTTAACTCTATTCTTCTCCCAGTTCACCAGCCATGTATTTCGGGAGAAACTGATGAATTCACGCGCTGTAATAAATCCAACAGACAGGAATCTCTGAACTGCGGCCCAAACACGGTCGGCGCCCATCTCACGTTACAGATCAAAATAATTTATAAACGTTTTTTAAACGACAAAACAAACTCACTTACGCGTATTTGAGAATCGGAATAGAAGATAGTTGATGACATGGTAACCAGGTTTGTTAATATTTAGAAATAAAAGCGCTAACGTTACATCTGTCATACAGCGCTATTTTGGCTGTGGTGAATCACGTGCCAATCATGACGCGTCACCATGGAAACATGGGGGGGGGGGGGGGATTAACATCGTGATGTCTGTCAGCCATCACGATGGACGATGATATCGTCTATCGGCACAACCCTACTGTGATTGGATGATGCGCATGAGGCTGGGCTGTGATTGGATGATGACCGGTGTCATGATCATTCTCTAGTGTCGTGTTGCTGTTGTATCAGTCAGTGGTTAGATCAGCGTAGCACTCAATAAACAGGACAAGGGAGGTCACGTACGGGACAAATAAATTAGGCCCAATTTACGGGACGTCCCAGCTAATACGGGACAGTTGGCAACCCTAGTGAGAAGATCACCAAAGATTTACAGCGTCGAGTAGATGTGACTCACTTCCACGCCGATCTAATCTGACATAATCATTTAAAAAACTCCCTAATGTACTGCGCTTAAGCGCTACTTTTTGGAAAGCACAGCTTGAAAGGGTTGGAGAGTATTAGCATAGAGCGGCTCGACTTAAAAGCTAGAAATCCATTTATAGGGCAAATGGCAGCCAAAGAGAAAGGATGGAATCACTGAGACACAAAATAATGAAATAAGGCAGAATGTGCTGGATGGAGATTAGCTATCTGTGCTGGGAAGGAGATGCACATTTCAGTAGCTGTAAGCTCTTGTTTGCTGGCTAAAACCTGACGTTAAGTAGAGGATTTGACAGCAGACAGCATGTCCGCGATGATTGAGAGCGCCAAAGCGCTGTTTGTCGGTCCTCCTCCGCGGCAGACAGCGTGATTGATGAGGATATGTGTTCAGTGCCATTAGCATGGCGGCTAAATCAGTGGTGTGTGTTGGACCCCTCCACCCTCGCTGTTTACTTTCCGTGTTCATTAGCTTCACCTAAAAACTTTGATTTATTATCGTAGAGTTTGGGACGCGTTCGGCACTACCTGAATGTGCCCTTGGGGACCAATAACATCTGTCTGTCTGTCTCTGCGTCAACAATCTCGAGATGAAAATGAGCGTCACTATGGCCTACTCATAATGCGTTTTCTACACCCTGTATTTACACACACACTACTGGATGAAACTAAAAGGTTGGAATAATAAAGATTTTTTTAATGGTTTTGAAAGAAGTCACCATGGCTGCATTTATTTCAATCCAAAATACAGTAAAGTTGTGAAATATTATTACGGATATTGTTTAAATCATCTGTTTTCTATGTGAATATATAGTAAAGTGTAATTTATTCCTGTGATCAAAGCTGAATGTTCAGCATCATTACTCCAGTCTTCAGTGTCACATGACCCTTCAGAAATCAGGATAATATGATGATTTGTAACTTTTCTGATTAGTGTCAATGTTGAAAACAGTTTTATTATCAAATAATACTGACCCCCCCCCCTCAAAACATTAAAAAACTGTTTTCAATATTAGCTATGTTTCCATCAAAAGTTGAGAATTGATCTTGAATATGGCATAAAAACATTTGCAAAACATCAGCATTTCGATCCCATGTTATGAGAACAAAATCATCACTTATTGGGAAATTGGTACAAAATATCTGTATAAAAATTTTATTAAACCAAATAATTCTGATGACAGACTTTGACTCATGCGTTTCAGAAACACCAAACCAACAGTAGAGATGCTGCGATGCCATTGGTCCGCTGGTTAGTCCAGCTGTCCAATCACAGCCTCTGCTCAGTCAAAGTCACCTGAGGTTTCTTGTGGATTTAATCCGGTAAATAGAGTTGTTCCGATTCCGATACTAGTATCGGAAATGCCGCCGATACCAATAAAAATTCCGGCATCGGTATCGGCGAGTACTTCTATCCATGTACCGATCCGATACCATTTTCTTAAACAATACGTAGTTATGCACGCGAGCTTTGCTTAACGCTGCAAATCGGAGATCAATTCTTCTTCGCTGATCTAAACAGTTGTTGCTTGCGGCAACACAGGAAGTTGTTCTGTTGCCACAAGCGACCACTGTTTAGATCAGCGAAGAAGAAAACGCGCGCGCGCTATCAGTGCGTCCGCTGTTTAGTAGTATTTCAGACTGAACCAACCAGCCAGTAAAACGGCGACATGTCTCGTATGCCATACTGCAATTTCGAGGGGTGGAACAAGTATTAGCAACTTCAACACGAGTAACTTAAAGGATTTGAAGACGCGTCACCCCGCAGAGCACGATGGACACACACAGGCAAGGGCAGAGAAGAATGAGACGCGCCAGAATCAACAATCTCTGGAAGCTTCATTCAAACAAAGAGAAAAGTTTTCAAAAGACAGCCAACGAGCGATAAATATAACCAACAAAACGATCGAGTTTATTGTTCAGGATGACCAGCCGCTGTCAAAACTGAAATGACGTTTATTTAACAAAATTGTTTCTGGACTTTAAGTCATAAAGAGATTGTTTTCTTATATTATTCATATATCATTTTTTAGATTCCTAGATTTATTTGATAAACTTTTTTTCTACAGTTATATGGTAAAACTAAAATACCCTTTTCAGTTTACAGTATAAGATGTGTGGCTGCATTTGAAGTTCTTTTTCACTTAAGAAAAATAAATAATATATTGCTGTGAAAGGTATGTCAGATAATAAAAATACTCTAGTTCACTATTTGTTCATGTTTAATTAAGGGATGAGTCTGAAGCACACCATAAAATAATTATATCAATTCATACAGGGCTAGTATGAATTGCAGCTGTATAGATGCACACACACCCAGGTATCGGATCAGTACTCGGTATCGGCCGATACCCTGAGTCCAGGTATCGGAATCGGTATCGGGGAGGGAAAAAGGCTATCGGAACATCTCTACCGGTAAATGCATTTCCATCGTAGTTTATGCGCATGTTTTCTTATCGGATAAAAAATTATGCACCTAAATTGAGCGCATATGTTTTTTATGCACATTTTTTTAATTTATGCACATCTTGGCATTTCCATCCAGCACTTTTTTGTTGTTGTTGCAATATCTCAAAATGCACACAACAGTAGTTGGATGGAAACATAGCTACTGATAATAGTGATAATACGAACCATTATAAATTATTCAACATCAGTGATAACTGAGAAGCAAATCAGCAATAATTTCTGAAGGATCATGTGACACTGAAGACTACTTCAGATGCTGAAAATTCTGCTTTGCATCACGGGAATAAATTGCATTTCAAAATACATTCAAATAAAAATCTTTTTTTTTTAAAATTGTATATATTTTTAAAATGTTACCGTATTTTTGATCCAATAAATGCAGCATCGGTGAGCAGAAGAGATTTCTTTCAAAAACATGAATTATTCCAAACTTTTGAAGGGTACGTCTCTGCCCATTTATTTCAAGTAGGATTTTTTCTTGTCACTGTGCAATAGAGTTAAATGTCCTCTCTACAGCGGGCAGATTTCACCCTGGAACAACGAAGAGCTCATCGGTTTGTGTTTGCAGTAGATGTCTTTGAACTTCCTCTCAGAAAGCGTTCTGCAGGCCTCTATTTACGCCTCTCGAAGAGATCCGGTTTCACATCACTATAGATCTGCAGTTCTCAGCTGCTTAAACACAAACGCTCTCGTCAGCGGTTCTGCTGCTCATATTGATCAGATACTCAGGATGCAGGAGGGAATGTTGCCTTTACTACGGAGAGATTCAGAGGGAAATGTGGCACCAACAGGAAACCTGATCTCTGAATGATAAATGTCATCATGACTCGCTCACAATAATGTGTTTGTATCAGAGTGCATTGTTTTTTTAATTAGGGCCCTATGATTTACACAATACGGAAAACGCGGACGGAATTGCATGTAGAATTCAGTCATAAAAATATAGTTTATAACTGTATTTTACTGTATAATGCTGTATAATGCATGCATATAATGCAAAAAAAAAATAATAAAAAAAATAATAATGCAGAATGTCGCTGAATTTGTACACTTAAATCAAATAGTGATATAGACTGGTGTCTGTGAATATTAAACCCCAAAATGACCATTTAAATATGAATCCTGCATGTTCATATCTCCGTGTGTATGAATGGTTTAATTTCATCAACATTTAGGCTACCGTTTTATTTGAGAAAAACTATTGTCATATCATAAACATACAGAAACTCAAAGTTCTTCACGGATAAATGTTCGGTTTTACTTGAAGAAATTGTGACAGAAATATATTACTGTTGTACAGTAGAATGTAAGTCTTAATGTAGTAGCAGTGGCAGTGGTAATAATAATAATAAAATATATTATTTAAACTTTATTTTTTAGGAAATAATCAGAATGTTTTTTCCATGTTATCATTTTAGCAGTAAACCTCTGTGCAGCACTTTATTTGCCCAAAAACAAACAAAAGGGTTTAATTTTTATGTGATTAAATGATTCAAATACACAACACAGAATTTCTGAAGAAATTTCATTGGGCCCTATTATTGAAAAAATAAAACGGATTTCATATGGCCAGTTTAAAACATCTTCCTGATCATATTGTGACCAATTCATCAGTGCATATTACTCCAGATTAAAACTAATTCTGTTTGTGTTTTAAATATGTTGATTCTGGTGTATTATCCCTTTTAAGCGCTGATCTGACACGGGTTTATTCAGCATGAACGAGTCTTCCTCGTGCGGTCTGGGCTCGGCTGGTCCTGAAGTGTCCCGGTGGCCAGTCTTCCTCATGCGGTCTGGGCTCGGCTGGTCCTGAAGTGTCCCGGTGGCCAGTCTTCCTCATGCGGTCTGGGCTCGGCTGGTCCTGAAGTGTCCCGGTGGCCAGTCTTCCTCATGCGGTCTGGGCTCGGCTGGTCCTGAAGTGTCCCGGTGGCCAGTCTTCCTCTTGCGGTCTGGGCTCGGCTGGTCCTGAAGTGTCCCGGTGGCCAGTCTTCCTCATGCGGTCTGGGCTCGGCTGGTCCTGAAGTGTCCTGGTGGCCAGTCTTCCTCATGCGGTCTGGGCTCGGCTGGTCCTGAAGTGTCCCGGTGGCCAGTCTTCCTCATGCGGTCTGGGCTCGGCTGGTCCTGAAGTGTCCCGGTGGCCAGTCTTCCTCATGCGGTCTGGGCTCGGCTGGTCCTGAAGTGTCCCGGTGGCCAGTCTTCCTCATGCGGTCTGGGCTCGGCTGGTCTGAAGTGTCCCGGTGGCCAGTCTTCCTCATGCGGTCTGGGCTCGGCTGGTCCTGAAGTGTCCCGGTGGCCAGTTTTCCTCATGCGGTCTGGGCTCGGCTGGTCCTGAAGTGTCCCGGTGGCCAGTCTTCCTCATGCGGTCTGGGCTCGGCTGGTCTGAAGTGTCCCGGTGGCCAGTCTTCCTCATGCGGTCTGGGCTCGGCTGGTCCTGAAGTGTCCCGGTGGCCAGTCTTCCTCATGCGGTCTGGGCTCGGCTGGTCTGAAGTGTCCCGGTGGCCAGTCTTCCTCATGCGGTCTGGGCTCGGCTGGTCCTGAAGTGTCCCGGTGGCCAGTCTTCCTCATGCGGTCTGGGCTCGGCTGGTCCTGAAGTGTCCCGGTGGCCAGTCTTCCTCATGCGGTCTGGGCTCGGCTGGTCTGAAGTGTCCCGGTGGCCAGTCTTCCTCATGCGGTCTGGGCTCGGCTGGTCTGAAGTGTCCCGGTGGCCAGTCTTCCTCATGCGGTCTGGGCTCGGCTGGTCTGAAGTGTCCCGGTGGCCAGTCTTCCTCATGCGGTCTGGGCTCGGCTGGTCCTGAAGTGTCCCGGTGGCCAGTCTTCCTCATGCGGTCTGGGCTCGGCTGGTCTGAAGTGTCCCGGTGGCCAGTCTTCCTCATGCGGTCTGGGCTCGGCTGGTCTGAAGTGTCCCGGTGGCCAGTCTTCCTCATGCGGTCTGGGCTCGGCTGGTCTGAAGTGTCCCGGTGGCCAGTCTTCCTCATGCGGTCTGGGCTCGGCTGGTCTGAAGTGTCCCGGTGGCCAGTCTTCCACATGCGGTCTGGGCTCGGCTGGTCTGAAGTGTCCCGGTGGCCAGTCTTCCTCATGCGGTCTGGGCTCGGCAGGTCTGAAGTGTCCCGGTGGCCAGTCTTCCTCATGCGGTCTGGGCTCGGCTGGTCTGAAGTGTCCCGGTGGCCAGTCTTCCTCATGCGGTCTGGGCTCGGCTGGTCCTGAAGTGTCCCGGTGGCCAGTCTTCCTCATGCGGTCTGGGCACTGCTGGTCCTGAAGTGTCCCGGTGGCCAGTCTTCCTCATGCGGTCTGGGCTCGGCTGGTCCTGAAGTGTCCCGGTGGCCAGTCTTCCTCATGCGGTCTGGGCTCGGCTGGTCCTGAAGTGTCCCGGTGGCCAGTCTTCCTCATGCGGTCTGGGCACTGCTGGTCCTGAAGTGTCCCGGTGGCCAGTCTTCCTCGTGCGGTCTGGGCACTGCTGGTCCTGAAGTGTCCCGGTGGCCAGTCTTCCTCATGCGGTCTGGGCACTGCTGGTCCTGAAGTGTCCCGGTGGCCAGTCTTCCTCATGCGGTCTGGGCACTGCTGGTCCTGAAGTGTCCCGGTGGCCAGTCTTCCTCATGCGGTCTGGGCTCGGCTGGTCTGAAGTGTCCCGGTGGTAGGGCTGCAACAAACGATTATTTTGATAATCGATTAATCTAACGATTATTAGAACGATTAATCGACTAATCGCCGATTATTCCGCCTACTAATCAGTAAGTTTGGAATTATTCAGCTTTTTCAATTAGTTAAAACATTGAGTTATACATATTCTAACTAGGGGTGGAATGGTACACAGAGGTCACGGCTCGGTACGGTTTCGGTACAATGGAGTAAAAAAGTAAAACAAAAATGCAGAAGGCATTTTCATAAATATCTTAAGCCTTGTATTTTTCGAATAAGTTTTATTAATAAAGGCATAGAACCAGTTTATTTGTAATGCACTGACAATAGTTTTATTTACAAAAAGACCTTGCGATATGTTTGGTAATTGTACCTGAATTAATTTAAAATTAATTAGCTATATTTCAGATCAATATATTTGTTTTCCTTAATTTTAATTAACCCTAACTTTATTCTCATCTGAATTATAAATTATTGATTTCCGTATAAAATAAAAACACATTTGATTTTATTTTTTTAATCAATGTAGAATGTGTAACTTAAAAATAAACAGATTAGAGCTCCGACTCCGAGGACAAGAAATGAAAACCAATACGATATGATGACTGTCCAAAAGATGGAACCCACAGACTGTTTTGAAATGGGGTTGGATAAATGTTTTGCTTTTAAAACAGAGAGTGTGTGTGTGTGTGTGTGGTTAGGTGACAGTTGTAGGTTACAGTTTGACAAGAGTTTAGAGTGTGACAAAAGCACAATGTTGTGTTTTATTGCGAGTGTAGACAAATATAAGTTAACACTTTGCTGTTTGAATGATGTCCTTTGAACAAAATGGAGTATGTTTTTATGTTTCCACTGTTCGATCGCGGCTCTCTCTCTCACACACACACACACACACACACACACAGTTAGATCGCGCCCGCGCCTCTCTCTCTCTCACAGATCGATCGTGCCGCCCGCGCCTCTCTCTCTCTCTCTCTCTCTCTCTCTCTCTCTCTCTCTCTCTCTCTCACAGTTCGATCGCGCCGCCCGCGCCTCTCTCTCTCTCTCTCTCTCTCTCTCACAGTTCGATCGCGCCGCCCGCGCCTCTCTCTCTCTCTCTCTCTCTCTCTCTCTCACAGTTCGATCGCGCCGCCCGCGCCTCTCTCTCTCTCTCTCTCTCGCGCGCGCGCACATACACACACACTCCAGCGTTGCAATCTTGACATCGCAGCCTGTTCATTATGCTGCGGTCACATCGTAGCGGTCAAATAGCGATATTGCAGGCCCTTACATTAGGTCACGTGAGATCAAACGACTACTCGACAACAAAGAAATTTGTCGACAATTTTTTATTGTCGACGTTGTCGACAATGTCGACTAATCGTTTCAGCCCTACCCGGTGGCCAGTCTTCCTCATGCGGTCTGGGCTCGGCTGGTCCTGAAGTGTCCCGGTGGCCAGTCTTCCTCGTGCGGTCTGGGCACTGCTGGTCCTGAAGTGTCCCGGTGGCCAGTCTTCCTCATGCGGTCTGGGCACTGCTGGTCCTGAAGTGTCCCGGTGGCCAGTCTTCCTCATGCGGTCTGGGCTCGGCTGGTCCTGAAGTGTCCCGGTGGCCAGTCTTCCTCATGCGGTCTGGGCACTGCTGGTCCTGAAGTGTCCCGGTGGCCAGTCTTCCTCATGCGGTCTGGGCTCGGCTGGTCCTGAAGTGTCCCGGTGGCCAGTCTTCCTCATGCGGTCTGGGCTCGGCTGGTCCTGAAGTGTCCCGGTGGCCAGTCTTCCTCATGCGGTCTGGGCACTGCTGGTCCTGAAGTGTCCCGGGCTCTCGAGGTGAAAACAGGCTCACTCTCCCGCCGGGCTTCTTGCTGGAACAGCTCTGTGTAAATGTCAGGAGATCATTATGTCAACAGAATTTAGCGTCAGTCGAGTCCACTTTAACGCATGCCTGCTTTAAGCTGGAAATAGTGCTGTGTTATTGATAAAAACACGTCACAGCAAGACAGCCAGAGGAAGAGTGTGTGAGTGTGTATCGCTCTCAGCAGAGACTATAGACTGCTCATGTGTGTGTATCGCTGTGATCATGTGTGTGAGGAGAGCCGTTACTCAGATGAAACATTTCTATCTGCTGGACCAGAAAACAGTGAAAAAATCCCACTGATCTACAATGAAGGAGAGACGGAAGCCACATCTATTCACTGACAGAATCCACCTAGCAACCATCTATAAACACCCTAGCAACCACACAAAATACCATAGCAACTGTATAGCAACTTATTGACATGATGATGTTATCTATCTATCTATCTATCTATCTATCTATCTATCTATCTATCGTTCTATCGTTCTATCGTTCTATCTGTTTCATTTTTGTCCAGTTTTTCAAGCCCCCATTTTTGGTTTTACAGTTACAAATAGTTTTCTTTTTTTCAGTTTATTTGAACAGTAATTAATTCCGTCTCTACACACAAGTGTTTTCCCTGTTCTCCACCTCAGTCCAGGTTTTCATACACGTGTTGTTCTGCGTTCATCACACGATCCACACAAACACAGTCGTCTCAATAGATCCTGCACCGGCTTCTGAGGCTCTGGTTTGATGCGAGATGAATGTTAATTAAATTCTAATTACGTTTTGCAAGCGAGCGATCAAGATGAGCAAATTAGGGTCAACTTCAGACTTTAATATCTGATGGGCTGCCAGGACTCTGAGGAAAGAGCTTTTAAGAAGAGCTCTTTCCAGTGTCCCGATCTGAGACGGGCCAAGGACGGGGAATACATCCAATACTGTCCCTGAAACAAAGAGAGAGACAAACTTATTCCCGAGCCCTTAAGACTTTGGCCCCATTCCCATTTAAAGACGTCTAGTTTTCCGAACCATTACCCGTGAGAGATGGCCTCATGTCTCGAGGCGAAAGAGCTGGTTAAAGGCCTGTTTAACACTGTCAGCAGAAGGTGGCCCAGTTTTATTGTATCTACAGTCAAACCAAAATATATTCAAACACCTTCAAGATTTCTCACATTATCACAGTTTATTCGCTATAGTTTAGAAAATGGCAATAAAATATGACATCCTTTTGTCCATCCTTCTGTTACACTGTCTCACAAATGAATTATGTTGAATATCTGTCAGCTGTTAAATTTAACTACACAATTAGATAATACCAGTTTAGCTCAAACAATTACATTTATTAATTTAACAGACGCTTTTATCCAAAGCGACTTACAAATGAGAACAATAGAAGCAGTGAAACTAACAATATGTAAGAGCTATGACCCTTCTCAGTTTAATCTAACGCAGTACATGTACTTTTTTATTTTTATATAAAGATAATAGATATAGAATAAAGTGTTAGTATTAATGAATCAAGTTTTGCCAAGTGTATATATCACATATATACATGTGTGCACTTTTGGATCAGAGCTGGAGTCGTACCGAGCAATGCTTTATGTTGTTCAGTCTGTGGTGTAAAAAGATCGCATTAGCAATTAAAGAAAAAACACATGATCAGGTCAAAGTGTCTGAATAGTATTTGGTCCCAAATTTTTAGCAATTTTACTGGTAGTCACTGTATGAAGAATTTTTGTGTATAATATGTCACAGTTTACTTTATTTTGCTATCATCAGTTACATAAATGAACTACAGGTGAAAAATTAGAATATCGTGCAAAAGTTATAATTATGATGATTATGGCTTACAGCTTATGAAAACCCCAAATTCAGAATTTTAGGAAATTTAAATATTACATGAAATCAATTAAAAAAAGGATTTTAAATACAGAAATGTCGGCCCTCTGAAAATATAATCATGCATATGAATATAGTTATATATACTAAATATATTAGTTTCTCCTTTTAATTTGAATTACTGAAATGCACGATATTAACATTTTTGGGGTTTCACCTGTATAGTGTCCTGTAAAAAAAAAAAAAAAATCGAAAAGGATATCTGGTGTCTGAATAATTTTTGGTTTGTTAAAACTATATATTAGCGCTAAGCATGTTCAGTCAGCCGGGGAAAGTGTTTCACAGTGGATTTGTGTTTTTCACTGCAGTGAGGAACATTCACAGTGTTTGTAGCGCAGACTGCTCCTTTTCTTTTTGTTTAGTCAGGTTTTCTCTCTCGCTTCATTCCATCCATAGAGAACTTTTACCGCACTTTGGTCCACTGTACTCTTGACATAAAATCGAGACTAATCTCATTGACGAGTGTGCGGTGCAGTTCAATAGCTCTAAGCTAATAATCCGAGCTGATGCCCAGAAATAGAAAGCGCTCCATAAAAGCTTTTCAGCGCACTCCGACTGCATCGCAGGAATGTACAGGGACATTAGGAGTTTGGGGAAGCTTAACTTTGTGTTAATTTAATATTGTTTTGCATTAGATCTGTAATTGTCGTGATGGGTCAGGCGAGAACAAGGAGGTGAACGGATCTAAACGCAGCACTTTTATTTTACACTAAAGCAAAGATGATCCACGACAAAGAAACACGTGGCAAACAAAACAAGACAAAGAACTGAGCAATACAAACACACACACACTCACTCACTCAAACACACTCTCTCACACAATCAGACACACAGGGCAAACTAATGAAGAAAACAATGAGCAGGTGTGTGTGTGTGTTAATCAATAAACCAATGAGCAACCATAAAAAACATGTAGAAACCATGAAAATGACAGGAAAAATATAAATATATACATTAGGGCTGTCAGGTGATTAAATTAATTACACAACGTGAAAATTAATTAATCTAATTAATCATATCAAACTTGCCTGAGAAATCGCCCCCTAAAAGATAAAGTCATTATTGTGTTAAATGAGAAAAGCATCAAATAGACAAATATATATAATATTTTATTTGATTCAACATGTATTTTTTTTTAATACATAAACGTTTAGGCTTCAATGACCATGAGGGCGAGAAAATGATGACATAATATTATTTTTTGAGTGAACTATATCGTTAATGGGGTTTTTATTAATATGGAATTATGAAAAAAATAAAAGAAATAATACTCTAAATAAGAAACTTAAAACTGCTAGAAGGTGGCGGTAAATGTCGAAATGAGTAAGTGAATCATTCATGCGATTCGTTCAAACAACTGATTCATTCAGGAATGAAGTAAATGGCTCTCTTTACGAACGAGTCATTGAATCATTGGTTCACTCGATTCATTCAGAAGTGAAACAGTTCTGCTCTGGCTTTATATGTAATATTTCCGTTGGCAAAATTGAGCAAAAGCAGACAATATTGTGTGTAAAATATAACACATTATTAACTTATTTATTGAACTGTTGCATAAAATCAGCATCACATTTGCACTCGAGCTGTTCAGGACAAAAACAGCACTCTTGTGATTTTGCACTCGTTATATCGCTTAACTATGTCATATAATATAAATATGGGTCAAAAACTCATACATTGGCATTTTTGCCCTGATATGTTGAATTTTAGGGGCATTTTTCTGCATTATACAGGCTTCATCACACAGAGCCGTTCATCTTCATCAATCATCTTTATGAAATGTACGATGAACTTCGTCGGCCTGGGACATTAATAATCTTAACGTGTTATTTGCATGCAGCATTTGCTATACTTTGCAGCGTGTAATACCTATTACAATTTAACACAACTCGGGTTATGTAGTTTTATATTTTCGGTAATGTAATTTGTGGCTAATGTAATTTGCTGGTGGAAATGATAACTGTCTTTAAATATTAATATGATGGATAATGTACATTCAGACAGTTATTAATGCCTAAATCACGACTTGCTGACTTTACATTATTCTTTTTTTACAACACGGCTCCTTATCCAAATAAATAAATAATTGGATATGAAATATTGATTTGAGCTGAAATTATTTTATTATGTGAGAAGAAAGAAAACTAGAGCCGCTATGTAGGAAATCAATTGACCGTTTACTTGCAGAATCAGAATTTGATTTTATTCCAGAGCATCAATCCTGATATTTTATGCTATAATAAATTATAGTGCTGTGTATTATATGTCATATACCATTATGCTTTACTGCTAAAAAGACTCTTTGTTGTTTTAGTAAGTTATTACAGCCGACACAAATTAAGGCTCTGTCAAATGTTAATGATGCTATTAATGAGATTTCATTTCCAACAGCTAAATGCCACATGAAAAGCATATGCTGCTTATCCACAACATGCAAAGCTTTTTATAATTTGGCATAAAAAACAGACAAGATTTTCTTGTTAGCATGCCATATGTTAGAAACAACAAGGATACTTTGCTGTTGAAGTCAGATGTTTTTATTTATTTATTTAAAAAATAGGTTTCGAGGGCAAGTGGATCTTTAAATCTACATTTAATCTACATTATTTATTTTCTGTAGATTTAAAAGAAACTCTGCATACATATTTAGTATTTCGGTTCTTTACTTGTGAGTGTATTTACCAGTAGCATGCTAATGCTTGAGTAGCTGTCACGCTAGCTTCATGCTAAAGAGCATATTCATCATTTACATGACCAGGCGCTTTCTCACGCTCCATTAAATATGTATCTGCACACGTCCCAGAAGGGATGAAGTATTCTTAGATCACATGTGACAGATAAACAGACTTAGCTGAGCGCTCGCTAACGCTAGGCTGAGGTTTGTGCACTCCATTTTTAAAACGTCTAAATGAACATCTAGTTTTAGAGAGGAGAAGAACGTTATAATTACCATCTTTCTCTTTTCCATCGGTCTCTCTATACCTTTACAATAAAGAATCATACTATTGGCATTAAAATATACCAGTTTGTCTACTATTCTGAGTTTAGTTTATGCTCTGTGTGTGTGTGTGTGTGTGTGTGTGTGTGTGTGTGTGTGTGTGCGTGTGTGCTTGTTTATGTGATTTATGAGGACAAATTTGTATAATGACACGTGTATTACACTGGTGTTACAACTTAAACGTGGTTTATGAGGACATGTCATGAGTCCTCGTAATTCAAATAGCTTAAAAAACATAAAAAACTATGTTTTATAAAAATGTAAAAATGCAGAATGTCTCCTGTGATGGGCAGGTTTAGGGATGGGGCAGTGTGTGTGTGTGTGTGTGTGAGAATATACAGTTTGTACAGTATAAAAACCATTACGGCTATGGAGAGTCCTCATAATGTAGTTGTACCAACGTGTGTGTGTGTGTGTGAGTGAAAACAATCCTTGCAAGGTTGTTGGTTATGTAAGGGAAATGTTGATTAACTAATTAAAATTAGATTATAAATCGCTCTATATTTGTGCAAGGCATTCTCATGCTAATCAGAGTATTGCGTCATTAGCATAGCAACATCGAGTCTCCTCGCGCGCTTCACACGAGCCGCGGCTATTTTTACTGGAGAGCGTTTCACATCAGTCACGTACGAGTCTTCGCTTCAGTTTAGAGTTAGTTACAGCGAGAGGAAGAGCTGGAGCACATCCAGACGTGTGTGTGTATGTGTGTGTGTGTGTGTGTGTGTGTGAAGGAGTGGACGAGAGCCAGAGATGTGCCACGATGGTTTGTTTTGTGCCTGAAGATGATTCACACTGTCATAGTTGAGTTACTGTAACACTAGTGCGGCTGAGCAACATCACCGATACCAAAACTGGAGGAAATCATCCCTTCAGGAAATATTACAGACACAGGAGACGAGCGACGGAGTGAGAGAGAGAGAGAGAGAGAGAGAGAGAGAGAGAGAGAGACCTGTCATGACCATCTAAGAGTGAGATATGTGACCCTGGATCACAAAACCAGTCACATGACACACGGGTATATCTGTGGCAATAGACAACAATACACTGTATGGGTCAAAATTATAGATTTTTCTTTTATGCCAAAAATCATTAGGATATCAAGTAAAGATCATGATCCATGAAGATATTTTGTAAATTTCCTACCGTAAATATATAAAACATGTATTTTTGTAAATGAATGCAGCACAATCATGAGCATAAAGGCACAACTTTAAAGACCATTTTCTCAATGTTTCGATTTTTTTGCACCCTCATATTCCAGATTTTCAATAGTTGTATCTCAGCCAAATATTGTCCTATCCTAACAAACCATATCATCAATGGAAAGATTCTTTATTCAGCTTTCAGATGATATATACATCTCAATTTAAAAATATTGACCCATGTGACTGGTTTTGTGGTCACATATAGGTCTATATACAGTAGTCAACATTTGAAGTTGATCAAAGTTATACATGAATTTTGAACAATAGCCGTTCTTGTCTTGTAAACTTTTTTGATCCACTTCAAATGTTGACTACTGTATGTTATACTTATGATGTTCAATAGTTTAGTTTTTGCACCCTCATATTCCAGATTTTCATATAGTTGTATCTCAGCCAAAATATTGTCCTAACAAACCATATAATCAATGGAAAGGTTATTTATTCTGCTTTTAAATTATGTATAAATCTCAATTTTAAAAATAATGTACCCATAAGACTTATGACTTAAGTTTTGTGCCGGGTCACAAATTATCTTTGAAATTATGATGAGGTACTGATGCATATTAATAAGTTGACACAATCAGAGGCTGTATTGAAGTGAAGACATTAATAGAAAGTGTAACTGTCTTTCTAATGTTGACGTCTTTGTTTTTTACTGAAATAGTTAATGGCATTTAGTTTACATCACAACTCAGAAAAATCATATAGACTTCCATATACCATGAGTAAAACTGCCATTTAGATATTTTTATTATCATATAATTCTTTCAAAATTTGCTCAGGGTGGCTTTATCAAAATAAGAACAATTAAATAACTTTTTCTTAAATTTTCTGTTCTTTAATTAAAGTAAAGAATTTTTTCAGGTGGGTCATTTAGATGAAGGGATTTTATCACTGTAGATGAACTGATGCATTGTAAATGTTTATTTGATCATTTTTTAGGGTATACTGGAATATAGACGAGCTCTACTGTAAACTGTACTCTATACTGTACTCTATATACTGCACTCTATATACTTCACTCTATATACTGTACTCTATACTGTACTCTATATACTGTACTCTATATACTGCACTCTATATACTTCACTCTATATACTGTACTCTATACTGTACTCTATATACTGTACTCTATATACTTCACTCTATATACTGTACTCTATATACTGCACTCTATATACTGCACTCTATATACTGTACTCTATACTGTACTCTATATACTGTACTCTATACTGTACTCTATGTACTGCACTCTATATACTTCACTCTATATACTGTACTCTATACTGTACTCTATATACTGTACTCTATACTGTACTCTATATACTGTACTCTATACTGTACTCTATATACTGCACTCTATACTGTACTCTATATACTGTACTCTATAGGGGTGTCACGATTCTCCAAATCCTCGATTCGATTACATTTTCGATTCTAAGGTCACGGTTCGATTCGATTCTCGATTTTTTCATTTTTTTTTTAAAGCACAGTTTGCTATGCCATTTTTAGACTTTTATGAAATATAATATATGACCTTTGTTCGCAATGTACCACACTACATTGTCAAATTTAAAACATTTATTAACAAAATAATGTCACAATAACTTATATCTTCAGTCAATTAGAAACTTAAGCAAAATAACCTGCCATGTAGTTTCTCTTTTGTAACAGCAGTCTTATTCACAGAAGATGACATTCAAGTTCACAACAAAACAAACACGGTTTAACAGATACATCTATGTTTTCCTTGCTTTACCTTGGTCTTAAAGTAAAAACATGACTGAAAAATATTATTTAATGTAGTATTTAATTAAATGCATTTATGATGAATAACATTTTCATGTCAAATTATGTTCATTTTGAGCACGAACTGTGCGCTGTCACTTTAACAGCGCGTGCAGCAGAGATAGACTCGGTGCGGAGATGAACGACACTCGACTCATTCGTGGAGGTGGAAAATCAAGTTATTTGTGCCATGCAAGATGTATTGTATAAAGATCCATACTGTTCTGAGTCTGAGTCTGCTGTTTTTGTCAATTTAAAGTTTTAATTTAAAAAGTGTAAGAATATGGTACACGCAGAGCTTGCAAACTGTGGCTTTTTTGAAGCGCAAACTTTGAACGCGAATGTGAAAGTTGTCAACATAACTCACTGAAAATCACAAATACTCCAACTGTCCCACACCGGCGACTTCAGTGAAAGAGGAGGGGTTCAAGTCCTGTCGATGGGTCTCCTGCGTCTGCAGTTGCCATGCTATCTTTTGACTGGCTGTATATAGGCTGTATACTATAGCTAGGTAGAGGACTCGGACTCGCAGCACTTCAACACGCGTGTTTTTTCCCGCTTTGCAAACCGACTGGACGTGACATGGGGGCGTGGCAGTATCGACGATTCCATTTTTGAATTCGATATTCGAGATTGTGAATTAATTTTGTGACACCCTTAGTACTCTATATACTGCACTCTATACTGTACTCTATATACTGTACTCTATATACTGTACTCTATATACTGTACTCTATATACTGTACTCTATATACTGCCCTCTATACTGTACTCTATATACTGTACTCTATATACTGCACTCTATATACTGCACTCTACACTGTACTCTATACTGTACTCTATATACTGCACTCTATATACTGTACTCTATATACTGCACTCTATATACTGTACTCTATATACTGTACTCTATATACTGCACTCTATACTGTACTCTATATACTGCACTCTATATACTGCACTCTATATACTGTACTCTATATACTGTACTCTATATACTGTACTCTATATACTGTACTCTATACTGTACTCTATATACTGCACTCTATATACTGTACTCTATATACTGCACTCTATATACTGTACTCTATATACTGCACTCTATATACTGCACTCTATATACTGTACTCTATATACTGCACTCTATATACTGTACTCTATATACTGTACTCTATATACTGCACTCTATACTGTACTCTATATACTGTACTCTATATACTGTACTCTATATACTGTACTCTATATACTGTACTCTATATACTGCACTCTATATACTGCCCTCTATACTGTACTCTATATACTGTACTCTATATACTGCACTCTATATACTGCACTCTACACTGTACTCTATACTGCACTCTATATACTGCACTCTATATACTGCACTCTATATACTGCACTCTATATACTGTACTCTATATACTGTACTCTATATACTGCACTCTATACTGTACTCTATATACTGTACTCTATATACTGTACTCTATATACTGCACTCTATACTGTACTCTATATACTGCACTCTATATACTGTACTCTAAATACTGTACTCTATATACTGTACTCTATATACTGCACTCTATACTGTACTCTATATACTGTACTCTATATACTGCCCTCTATATACTGCACTCTATATACTGCCCTCTATACTGTACTCTATATACTGCACTCTATATACTGCACTCTACACTGTACTCTATACTGTACTCTATATACTGCACTCTATATACTGTACTCTATATACTGCACTCTATATACTGTACTCTATATACTGTACTCTATATACTGCACTCTATACTGCACTCTATATACTGTACTCTATATACTGCACTCTATATACTGTACTCTATATACTGCACTCTATACTGTACTCTATATACTGTACTCTATATACTGTACTCTATATACTGCACTCTATATACTGTACTCTATATACTGTACTCTATACTGTACTCTATATACTGTACTCTATACTGTACTCTATATACTGCACTCTATATACTGTACTCTATATACTGTACTCTATATACTGTACTCTATATACTGTACTCTATATACT
>JAULUF010000015.1:30000-42500 GCA_031834385.1 Semotilus atromaculatus | reverse complement strand
TAATAAATGAAAAAATCAGTATCAAATGTAAAAAAAAAAAAACAATTACTGAAATATCAAACAATCAAAATAATAATTATTTGAAAATTTGTACAATTATTTATCCATCTGAGGTTCCACTGGTTGTCCTCATTGCATGGCATGAGGAGACATATTTTGCAGCAATTATTGCACATTTGGGCATTTCTCACAGTTATCATAAGAGTGTGTGTTTCCCCAATCCTCCAATCCGGCTGCAGAATCGAGCGCCCGTGAGCAAAGATGGCGGATTTCAATTTTCTGGTTGGTTGTGCTAGATAAAATTAGCCTGGTCTTGTGCGGCGGGGGAAATGGCAGTGGTTTGGGAACATTGAGTCGCTGCAGAGTGTTTTATTGACGCATTACTGTGGAGATTAAACCCTCTGTGTGAGGGCCGGCTAACATGATTATGTCTGAACTGTTGATGGATTACGCTGCGTTCTTCAGCGCAAGGCCGTTAGCAGTTGCTTAGCTAGCATGCGTTTGTTTTTACGACTCTGAAGAGCGTAAATCCTCTCTCCTTTCTTACACTCCTCTTGTGTTTTAATCAGTTTTGTATGTTTGTTTCTGGGTCAAGCACAGAAGCCGTATCCCGACTCCAGCGCATGTAGATCGGGCTTGTTCCCATGGAAACGCTGATGGTTGTCGAGCGCCGGGCTGAATGTGTTTACCGTTGACAGCAGAGGAAGCCCAGTGTTCGTTTTCCCATGAGGCTTTGCCTGAAAGTGGGGCAGTCCCTCCCATCAGGCACTGCATCAAGCCAAATCCCTTCAGCTCAGAGCGGGATCTTTCCGTGAGAATGAACGGACAGGGTAAACCTTTTATCTCTCCGCAAACCACAAACACGCACGCAAAACAATGTCAGCCGATGGCTTACGGCTGGATTTCAGAGGACTGTTTCTGATGTCCAGTGATATCGTGTGTGTATCCAAAACCCTGTTCCTATAACATGCAATTACAGTAAAACAATTCAGGAGTGACGTGGTGATTTATCAGCTGTTTCTCACACAACACAAAGAGGTTAAAGTGATATTAAGCACTTCTTAGACACTTAATTCTCACCACAAGATATCAAATGATAAAATGTTAATCTTACATATTAGGAGTCTGATCGAATCCTGAAGCGCTTCCGTAAAGTCAATGTTTTAGTTAACAGAAGTTTGAAGTCTGAATATCCTAGTAACTTCCCAGAATGCCCTGTGGTGGAGTTGTGTGTGTGTGTGCTATATTTGCTAATGTCAGTGTTAAATGAATAACTTCTTATTCTTGTTATGTTTTTCCTTCTATTCCTTGAGCGAACACTGGAAGTAACTAACTCTCGCCTTCTTCTGTTTATTCACATTAATTTCCCTCTAGACTGAAGTCCTGGCTCTGGACTCCGGAAACTGGCCAAACCTACTGATCTGTGTGTGTTGTGTGTGTGTGTGTGTAAATGTTTTAAATCCAAAGTGTGATTCTGTACCAGCACTTGTTTCCCCAGTGAAACGCTGTCCTCTGTATTTTGAGGTGTTTTATAACCCATATGTCCAGAACCAGCAGAACCATCTGCTCTCAGTACCTATAATCAGCGTAGCATGACATTCATTGTTAATTTGGTGCCATGGCGCACAATATGAATATGCCAGGAAGTGACATCATCGTAATGCACACTGATTTCATGGGTGTCCGTCTGTATGGAGGTTATCAGAGTTCAGTGAATATATCCAGAAAATGATGCTGGTGTTTATTTGAAAATCTATTAAACAAATATTCAGTTGCAGTGTGCTCATTTGTGGGTTGTTATCAATGTTGTCACTGATCTCTAATTCCCTTTGTAGGCTTGTTATTGTTAACTAAAACCATAAAAAACAATTTCATTACTTGGACAAAAGATAAACAATAACTGAAATGAAATAACTTAAACGTATTTCTCATTTTCATTTTGTTTAACACGATGTACTATAATAACTAAAAATAACAATGATGATTAAATACTGTAGCAAATGTATTGCTTATTGTTAGTTAAAGTTGGTCAATGCATTAACAAACGGACCTAGTGGACCTTATTGTAAAGTGTTAGCAAGAAGATATTTACTATTATCATTTTTCCATGTTTATTCATTTTCAAGTGCGCACTAGAGGATGCGTAGGATGGATTATTGATTGCTTTTTACGATAAAAAAACAACATTTTCTAGTTATTGGAGTAGGCCTATGTTTTGAAAGTAAATATGTTGTTTTTTCTACTTCAAAATTGCACGTGTGTTACTTGGAGTTTCTTTGTTATTGGTTTGTGCAATTGACTAGGAATTCATTTTTTGGGGTTTTCATTGATTTGACATTATAATGCACAATATTTTTCAGGACTGTGGGCAGGGATTCAAGGAAATGCTCTTAATTGGTTTGCCTCGTATCTTTCCCGGAGAACTTTTTCTGTGGAATAAGGACATTTTTCAACCTCTTCAGCTTTAATGAAATGGGGGGGGGGGGGGGGTTCCTCAAGGGTCGATATTGGGTCCAGTTTTATTTTCCATCTACATGCTTCCTTTGGCTGATATTTGTCAGTAAAAAATACTGTATATTATCATCTATATGCTGATGACACTCATCATTTTCTCCCTCAAAAGGTGGGGGATAATTTGACTCTAAAGTCCCTTTTTGGTTGTTTTAATGATATTAATGATTGGATGGCAGCCAATTTTCTCCACCTGCAGTTTTAAAGAGGAAATACTCAGCAATGCTGTCGACTTATGAATTTACACATGCTTTGTCTTAAAGCACATTAAAAACACCACATAGACATATAAACAACATTAAAAGCTGGATTTTCACCACAGGGGGACTTTAAAGTTGATTAGCATATTAACGCTGTGGTTAGAAGTGGTTCCTTCCACTTAAGGAATATTGCTAAATTTAAACCTTTTTTGTCTTTTAATGATTTGGAAGTTGATATGCACGCTTTTATTACGACTATTGTATTATGGTGCCTGCAGTTGGTTTGGGGAAATATGCAAGTATATCACCTGTATTAGCATCCCTCCATTGGCTTCCAGTCAGTTTTTTTTATTCAGTTTAAGATGTTGTGATTTGTTTTTAAGGGTTAAACGGGTTGGCACCCAGTTACATTAGTGAACTTCTTCAGCAACATTATGTCCTCTAGGCCATTAAGATCAGTACAAAGGTTTCAGATAATAACTATTCCCAAGTCTGGTCTAAAATCAAAAGGAGAAACACTCTCTGTTGCAGCTCAGGACGGTTCACGTCAGGCATCTGCGAACACGGTTACACTGTCAGCAATACAGATGCTCTGTTTGCCCACCAGTCAAACATTATTGAGCTGTCAGTGTGTGTTTGTAAGCCAGGACAGATGCAACCAGAAGTGGACTCGGCGAGCTTTGGGATATTTAGATATGTCAGACTAATCTGTTTTGTTTCCTAAATGTCGTGAAGCTGACAGCAGCTGTTAAAAATGTGTCAGACGAGCAGAATGTTTCCATAGCAGCAGAAAAACCTCTAGAAAACATCACTCTGGTACAGTGACTGTGATGAATGTCAGGCTGCTGATTAGTTTGGGCTTGAAATTGTGCAGTTTCTCCGTCCACACACACATATACTGTAATGTGAAAGCCCAGGGCATGCTGGTTAGTCAGGACTTGGTCTGTTTGAGAGGTTCACAAACTTTGTGTGTCTGGTTGTTTGATTTGCTTTCTCCTTTGGTTAATGTGTCATGCACAGCGCTGCCTCGTGTAGTCAGACCTTTGACTATTGCTGTAGGGTCTAGTTCACTTTACAGCTTATTCTGGTCAAGAACCGCCCACTTAGACAGGGAGACTGACAAACATAGTTTACATTGTTATTTTGAAATAAGATGTAACCCTAACATTGTGCTCTAACCAGACGTGATGCAATATGATTCCAAGAAAATTGTCTGTCCACACCAGAATCCAAAATCACAGCCAATCAGAAGAGTGTGTGGGCGGAGTCTCTGTGCGGGAATCAATTGATCTGTTACAACCAAATCAATCCAAAATCACAGCCAATCAGAAGAGAGTGTGGGCGGAGACTCTGTGCAAGAATCAATCGATCTGTTACAACCAAATCAATCCAAAATCACAGCCAATCAGAAGAGAGTGTGGGCGGAGTCTCTGTGCGGGAATCAATTGATCTGTTACAACCAAATCAATCCAAAATCACAGCCAATCAGAAGAGCGTGTGGGCGGAGTCTCTCTGCAAGCACACTGCACTCGCAACGAAATGGATAATTAATTTAATAAATTGTACATAATTTTAACATCATTAAGATACAATCTTTGTCAGGGAATACACTTGTTTGTTCACAATTTGAACGTTCTTGTTTCCTTTAATTTATTAACAAATTTGATTTATTTGATAGATTATTTTCAGAAAACAAAACATAATACCATCAGTCATTTTGCTTCTCAAGTAAATATATCTTGATTTGAGAATGTTTAGATATTTGTTTTGGAAAACTGGAGAACAATACGGAGGAAGAACATCAATCTGCAGTCTGCTGTCCCATGGTGTTTGGGGAAACATGAAAAGCGACGAATGAAAAGTTTGGAGACTGGTGAGTTTGGGACTGATGAAAAGCGAGAGGAAGATCTACAGGAATAGGGAACGTTTTTTTCATCTGTTCCAACATCATTCTAATTAGAGGAATTAATCACGTATCTGTTTCATTCCATTAACCTGCTAATCTGAGCCATCTCCCAGCTACTTATTTCTCTTGTTTTTTACTTCATTAGCACCGTTAACCACACACACACACACACACACACACACACACACTGCCCCTAAACCTACCCATCACAGGAAACATTTTGTATTTTTACATTTTTAATAAAACATTTTTTTTTTTTTTTAAGCTATTTGAATTATGAGGACTCATGAAATGTCCTCATAAACCACATTTAAGTTGTAATACCAGTGTAATACACATGTCATTATACAAATTTGTGTCCTCATAAATCACATAAACAAGAGCACACACACACACACACACACACACACACACACAGATGCACAAGCACACGTGAAAAGGAAGTTACACAAACGCACAAGTCCGCGGTGATGAGCAGAGCGGCGGTGACGCGTGTCGTTCGTGACTCTCGTGACCCTCATCAGTGGCGGGAAATCTCCCATCTGGAGGAAACGCTTCGCCCTGCCCGACTCGTCAACACGTACACACACACACACACACACACGCACGCCCTGTCCCGTCCCCCGCCGGTGCACCCCTGACGGGTGTTTACACACAGACTTTAATGAGAGGAGATCAGTGCTATTGCTCAGGCGTTACTCTTTCATCGCTCATGATGGAACGGCCACATAAGTTACAATGAGGAGAGATCAACTCAATTCACATTTATTTGTATAGCGCTTTTCACAATACACAACGTTTCAAAGCAGCTTTACAGAAAATGCATGAGTTCACATTACAATTTAGAGTCTGTTATCAGAGGAAACTGTGTAAGTTATGCATTTCAGAAATGTACATATACAAAATCACAGCTAAAAATGTATTCATTTAAACACTGTAATAATTAAAGGCAGAAACAGTGAGCTCATTGAAGTAATTAATTCTTGTGTGTTAAACAAATGATTGACTGATAAAAAAAAAATTCTAACTTTTGATTCACGTTGCATTCAAGATTGATTTATTTTGGAGACAGAAGTGAGGGATTTTCCTCATGGAATTCTCCATCGTTCTCCCAACTTTTTGCTTTCTTTTAGGTTGGTATCTCGGCAGATTAGATCTCGACGAAAACTTTATTAGAAATGAGAACTTACATTTATCTTTATCTCAGGAGAGACGTCTGAGAAGCAGGACACTTCAGAAAAACAATCTATCACATAATTGCAAATTAGTTTTACATTACCTGTCAAGTCAAGTCACCTTTATTTATATTTATACAGTGCTTTTTACAATACTAATTGTTTCAAAGCTGCTTTACAGAGATAACAGGAAAACAATGCAACAGAGTTTGTGTCTAGAAGAAAATAGTGTCATAGTCCAGCTTAAGGAAGTTCAGTGATGTTTCATTTTTGTTGTAAAAAGTAATTCATTTATTTAATTTATATATATATAGCCGCTCTGCAGAAACCCGTGATGTCATCGTCCAGCTCAGCTCTGTTCTCATGTAATTATCTCAATGCAATAATATTGTTGAATATTAAATTAAACGTCCCCAACTAAGCAAGCCAAAACCCAAAGGCGAAACCGGCGACAATGGCAAGGAACCAAAATCAGGTAAAAAAAAAAAAAAAAAAAACCTGTCAAAGAAGAGATTTAAAGCAATAATAAGGAAGATAATTATTGCATGCTGTGTGATGAATATATTTTCCCGTTTTTAATTTTTCTAAAGGCCAACCGCAAGATGCAGAGAAGCTCTGATGGAGTGAGTGTTTCCTTCCCTCGTGAATTGAAGGAAAAACATTGTTTGGCTTGTCTACGGTTTTGCTGATTCTGTACGTTGCCGTATATAAAACACGAAACCTGTTCTGCATCAGGACGTTGTGGCAATCAGCTCTCGGCAGGAGATCTATAGAGATCAATCTATTCTTTCCCACTTCACAGTTATTATGCACATCTATAAAGGATGAAAGTGGTTACAGGCGGCTCTCAAACGCTCCGAGGTTTTTAAAAATCCTTTTTGTGTTGGATATAATAAGACTCCATTTAGAAACGCCGCCAATTCCGGGCTGCAGCGAGAACCCTTATTACCGTGAGATGGAGAACACGGAGACAGACTGCTGGGGTCAAAATGCATGATTCATAATGCAAATTTAGCTGTAATTCTCTTAGCAGATTTTGAGCTGCGTTTGATTTAATTCACTTTATTCATAAACCATCTGAATAGACGTTGACAAATGAAGCTGTGATGAAGCTGACTCCTGCCCGGTTGGAACAAAATCAAATAGTGTTTAATATTTTCTGATTTGAATGTGTTCAGTGTGCAATGAAATTTTTAGTTAACTAAACGATTGATTGATTGATTGCTTGGGTTTGATCTTTTTTTCCCCAACTGCAATAAAGAGGGCTTGTATTGTGGCATCACAATGGGATTATTCTGAATTATTCTGAGGTCATGAAGTGCTGTGATTGCGTTTCACATATGAGCTCGTCAGCATCTTATTTGAAATGAAAACACAGTTGTGTGCAAATGCAAAAAGATGCTCTTCACGTGAAGGTCACGTCGACTCCACTAGAGTTTGATGTCAGGTAGGGATAGGTATTGAAAACCGGTTCCACTCGAGAACCGGTTCTAAGTTTTATGGACCGTCGATATTGTATGCCCTCGACGTTAACGAGTCCTGCTTAGGGGTGTAACGATACACGTATTCGTATTAGGGCTGTCACTTTTGTGAAAAAATCCTGGGTTTTTTTTACATAAGTGTTCACTGAATCGATTGTAAAATCGATTTTTCATGTCTACAGACGTTTCCATTTTCAACACCAAATATAGGCAAATCCACGGACAACTAACAGGCGTTAGGACGAGCGTAAAGAGGGCGCTTGAGATGCGCACAAGTCAGCAATATTTGCAATACTTTATTTGCAATACAATATTAAGCAATACTTATCAATTCCCATCCCTAATGTCAGGCAACATCGTGATACTCTACTGAGCATAAATAATAATTAAATATATTTTTGTAAAAGTCTCTTCTGCTCACCAAGGCTGCATTTATTTGATCAAAAATACTGTAAAAACAGTTACATATTATTACAATTTAAATCATCTGTTTTCTATGTGAATATACAGTAAAGTGTAATTTATTCCTGTGGTCAAAGCTGAGCGTTCATCATCATTACTCCAGTCTTCAGGGTCACATGATCCTTCAGAAATCAGTATAATATGATGATTTGAGTCCAGATTATGTTAAATGCAATCTTTGTGGGCCGCATAGAACAAAACCGTTGTATTTTGCTGGAAAAATACAGTCTAATGTATTTCTTTCAGCTTGCATGAAGTCACAAATCAGTTTCTGTGCGAGAGCAGAAGTCGTGACGGGAAACAGAGAGATTCTCAGACTCCATTCACACCACGAGCCGAGAGATAAAGGGACCCCTGTACAACTGAAGATGGCAGCGCTCAGTTGGACATGACAGTCATTTGACTCCAGCACGAAGGGGAAGATCCGAACAGTCACTTTTACAGCGGGCTGCAGAAACTGAGGATAATTGAGGCAGTATCTGCACATGGCCAGTCATGCTGCTTTAAAGGAAGAGTCTGCTGGATGTGACGCTCTGATGGAGAAGGAAAGGAGAAGCAGAAAGACTTGTGAAACACGAGACCCATAAAAGGGCCACAAATTATGTATCACCTACTTAAAGCCTTTTCTCCTAGAAGTATTATATATTAAAAGGTCTAGATATGGCGAAATGTGTATTTAATAGTCAAAAATGTTGACTGATTTATAGGGTCTCATCTGAGGTTTTAGTGCGTTTGTTGTTTCGGATGTTTCTCTTAAATTCCTTATGAAAAAATAGACCCGATTAAGTCGGTTGTTGTCATGCAGTAGGACTACAGTGATATTTAATGTTAGCATTATTAGCATGTTATTGAATATGGCAATGGTAATGTATTTGGCATTGGTGCACTAGATCTGCTACGCTGCTGCTGTTGATTATTGCTGATGCTGATACACAGAGACGCTGCTGTGAGCATGTAAAATCTGCTGCATAAATAGTCATGCATAGATGTAGGCAGGTGGAGCTGGGGAGGTGGAGGGGTTCAGAGGAACTCTGATAGGACGCTGCAGGACTAGCTTATAGCAAACACTGAACCAGACTATTTAAAGCCCTTGTGGTGAAAACCCAGCTTTTAATGTTGTTTATATGTCTGTGTGGTGTTTTTAATGTGCTTTAAGACTAAGCATGTGTAGATTCATAAGTCGACAGCATTGCTGAGTATTTCCTCCTTAAAACTGCAGTGAACCAAAGACAGTCTCAAAAACACGGTGTGAAATCGCTGGTGTTTCTGACGTCACAAACGACCTTGTAACCAATCAGATCAACGTGGGATCGTCAACCAGTGGATCTCTGAGTGAGTGAGTGAGTGGAGGCGGGGCTAATTTGCATATTCATAGAACCGCGTATACTAAATGAGGCAAGGGTGTCGAGATACATTCAAGATATTTTAAGGGACAAATATTTTTTTTAAGGAAAACATTTTTAAATGTATAATTTTGGTGATCAAAGATTAGTTTTAAGGGATGTAATTATTGACTACAGGGGGACTTTAAATGTTGAGCAAGTATCTCATTGGCTGCAGGATCAGCAGAGTCCAATCAGCTTGTGCAATGCAGTAATGATGCGATTGCTTGCAAATTGCATGTAAAAGACCACCCTCTAGAGATTGATGACTGAACTAGATATTTATCATAAATTATTCAAATTGTTTAATCAGACATTTTGATTTCAGAAGAGTTTGAGCATAAATGTTTTTAACGGCAGATTCTAGACCATTTTAGACAAGAATAGAAAAACTTGATTTTACTGAGAAACACTCATTTGTGATTGTCATTTCTGTCGGTTGATATTGTGTAAAATCAGAGCACAGTTTGATCAGAGTAAAGATTTCACAGCAATAAGACACAAGCTGAAGGTGGACGTTTGTACAATTAGACTAAAAAGCCTAAACTATCAATCAGGCGGCATTTAGAGACATTTGAAATGTATAGAATATGATACGTCAGGCTTTACAGGTTTAAAGAGACTTCAGCTAGTAAATGACAGATCTCTTGCCCACAGATTCTGTACGTCTGCAAGCCTTTACTGCAAGTTAATTGATATAATGTGAATGAATATATTGATTGTTGGTTAATTATGTATCACCTTCTAATGGAAAATTCCCGCCTGAGAGCCGAGAGCGTGAGAAATCACGTATATCCTATCCTTCAGTGTTACTTTTGTAGCAGGTCACGCACCGAGAACGAATGTGTTTACTGGCCGAGCTTTAAACCAATTACAGCCTTAGTAAACATGACGGCCTAAAAGCGCCCTTATCTGCGGTCCTCTACTGGCGCTCACCAACATGATGGAGGAGAACTAAAGCTGCCTTTGTTGTCACGGTCAGAGATTTCCCAAGATGATTATAGGACAATTTTTGCAGAGACGCCGAACAATCTGTTTGAGTGAGATAACAAGGTGGTGATTATGCACCTACACACCGCAGATTTGTGTCAAAACAAATCACGGCCAGACCTGATGAATTCAGTCGTTCGGCAGGTTGCGGTTCGGCATTGTAATTCTCTTCAGTGTGGTGAAGAAGGGCTTGAATTGTTAGATCAGTCAATCCGCCAGGAAGACGCAGAGGAAATGTTGACCTCTTGGAATAAGCACACAATACGGCATCTTATTACAGTGAAAGCTTCCTCACTGCGAGTGAGATTGCCTTCTTCTCTGTGTGTGTGTCTTTACTGCATGTGCTGCGGCATCTTCATTGTATATCATGTTAAAGGGCCCCTATTATGGATTTGTGAAAATTACCTTTCATGTAGTGTGCAATATAGCTCTAAGTGAATGAAAATATCCTGCAAAGTTAATCCTTAAATCTGAAAGTGCACTGTATATAAAGTTATTGTCTTTCAAAAGTAAGAGACGACTCTGAGTCAATGAAATTAATTGTTTTTCAAACGAGTCATAAGCCGTTTCGTCGTGATGTCGAGACGAAACATTAGCATTAGCTCCGCCCACTTATTGTGCGCACACCAGGGAAACTTAAACCTCAGACCGGCGGCTGATCCTGTGGTACTGGAGAGATCATGTCGAGGAGACGCTGCGGGACACAATGTGACGGTAAAGACATTTTTTTTCCACTGCCCAAGGACGAGCATGTGAAGAATCTGTGGTTAAAATGAATCTTTACCATGATACTACAGCAGTATAATCATAAACTTGTCCTGTTACCTTTATTTTACTGACGACTGCTTCTCAAATATCGGAACTTTTCTATTCTAACTTTACTTACTTTCACCTGACAAAGAGCTAGCATCCGCAGCTAACTTTCACCCGACAGAGAGCTAGCATCCGCGGCTAACTTCCACTCGACAGAGCTAGCGTCCGCGGCTAACTTCGACTCGACAGAGAGCTAGCGTCCGCGGCTAACTTCGACTCGACAGAGAGCTAGCGTCCGCGGCTAACTTCGACTCGACAGAGAACTAGCGTCCGCGGCTAACTTCGACTCGACAGAGACGCCACTCTTGCATGTACTTTATTAGACAGGTGAGCAAATTTACATAAAACGAATCAATGTTTTATAGCTCAACGTGATGAAATGTTACAATATGATCAGGGGGCGCTGTTACACATCTTCTGTTCTTCTAAACAAGAGATAGAAGATTGCTTATGCACATGTAAAATAACGTGATCAACATTAAACAGCATATAAATCAAAACTGCTTAATGAAATGTCGAACCCAGGAAAAGGAAACGACTGTAAATCTTTGAATATTTCAAACATCATTCTGAATCCAATCCGGACAAAGTCTTGGACAAAAGCGGGATTTTCTCAGCTTTTTTGTTCAAAACGTTGTTTTTTGTGTTGATGAAAAAGAATGCATGAAGCTTTTTGTTTAAAAGCCTCTGATCTTTTTTTTTGATGTATTGCATGTTCAGATGAAAGTTGAAAGTGATGAAAGTTTTGTGAAAGTCATAAAAAATGCTGGCAAAAAAAAAAAAAAAAAAAAAAAGCGGTGGCGGGGAAAAATGTAAGAAGGTTTTGTGAATCTGGTACCTGGTAAAAAAAAAAAAAAGTAAAAAAAAAAAACCTGTTTCAGAGTCAGTGTGTTTATAGGATTAATAGGATGTCTTTTTTTTCTTTTCTGTCAATCAATCCCAAACAGCAAATGTGATAAAACGAGCGAATACTTTATTAACTAAAGGCAGAGCGACGTCAAAAGTGTGATTTATTTATCCCACGGGAACGCCTTCAGACCCTGAGCGTTTGGGTTTCTCCTCAGTCCAGCGGGAAACTCGCGTGGAGGATTTATTGCAGAAGGTCTTATCTTCAGGTGTGTTATAGATGACTGTGAGCGAGCTGATTAAAACACTCACACACTGCGCTCTGTGATTCCTACAATGATTCACAATAACAATCCCACACCCGCACTCTCTCGTTTATCGGGAAATCTCTCGCCCGCTAATTTACTAGTGCTGTTTGCTGAAGGATTGGACCAAACCTCTAACCCGGAGCATGAGTTCAGGTGTGTATCATTGCATCCAGTACTGTGTGATGCTTTAAATCATGTGCTTTATTGAGGAAAGAAGAGAGTTCATGGATAATAAAAGAGATATAGTGTTTGTGAGGTTGGCTCTTGATTTACGTACAGTTCCTGTCAAAAGTTTGGAAACATTACAGTTGTTTATTCTTTTGAAAGAGTCTCTTCTGCTCACCAAGGCGGCATTTATTTGATCAAAAATACAGTTAAAATTGTGAAATATTATTGTAATTTAAAACAGCTGTTTTCTATGTGAAT
>JAULUF010000015.1:0-20000 GCA_031834385.1 Semotilus atromaculatus | reverse complement strand
TGGGGGATGTTGTAGATTTTTCCATAAACCGAACTACTCTAGCAATAATACTTATACTCTAGCGCGTCTATTATATTGACGTTTTACACCTCTACGAGTCTACAGTCGACTCCGGTATCAGTTCCCTCTCAATACTCCAAGCGAGTCTTCTTCTGTCGACTACAGCCGAGGCTAACTTACTTGTTCTTGCAGCTTTAAATGACAGACAGACTTCAGCAATTGTCCTCTAATGCTCTTTATTACGGCCGGGAGATCTCGAGCAGTTCTCAGAGAATCTCCCAAGAAGAAACAAGGCCGGAGGATCTCAGACAATTCCCGTTGAGAATCCCACCGAAAACACGGATTCAAATGACATGAATTTGATCAGACTCTAATGATTACTTAATTTTTGATCACACGTTCTAACCTAGTCATCTGTCTAGTTTAATTTTCCATATATGTTATTTATACACACACAGGCATGGGTTTTCTTGAAAGAGACACACATACATTCATCCAAAGTACAGAATGTCTTTCAGAGTGTTAGCATGTTAAATAAGGTTAAATGTTAAAACATGGTTAGCTGAATATTCAGTTTAAAATTTCCACGACAGGGACATGAATCGCAATATATCGCAGAATGGAATCGCAGTACTTGCTGTATCGCAAGATGTTAAGAATCACAATAATATTGAATCGTGTCCCAAATATTGAAATACTATCGAATCGTCACATTTTTGCCAATTCCCACCCCTAGTATATTGGTCCCAAAAGCATTTAAAGGCCCACTGAAGTGCCTTGAAACGGGCAGCGTTATTAAAAGTGTTGATGTCATTTCCACTGAAACAGGAAGACAGGGCGGGGCATATCAAACAGCTCCTCCCCTTTTTTAAGCGTTTAGTTTATCAGAGCTCGGCCAGAGCTGTTGAACTCAGTAAAGCCGCAGTTTCCTCCTAATCTCCATTACGCTTTAAAATACAGCATTCTGTGCAGAAATTAAATGAGTCTGATACGTTCTCTGGTCTGTGACGACTTTGTGTGACACTAACGTGAAACCAGACTTCATTCGCCCCAATGGAAATCATATTTACTCTGTCTGAATCGTTCACTATCCCCTATATAGTGCCATCCCCATGTAGAAAATAGTAAATGTCTGAACAAGTGAGCGATTTCAGCCGCAGCTTCAGCGTCTATTAATAATGTAGGGGGAGGGGCTTCCTATTCTAGAGAACATTTGATTGGACAGAAAATCAGATGACTAGCTTGATGAAGCTTGAAGCATTTGCCTAAGCTTTAGTGCAGAGTGATGTCATCATCAAAATCATATTGGTTGAAGTGAGAGGCTAAGATTTGAATGCTTATATCTTCTAAATGTGAATTTTGTCATTGTTTTGGAGCACACTAGCCTATAGAGAACTGTGAGGCTAACATTTTTTATTTCACTGGGACTTTAATGTGATCATCAAAGCTCTTGGTGAAGAGCATGTAGCTCGAGTCGAAACCACATTTATTTTGAATGGGTTATTAAATGTTTTTGGATTTTCGTTTCTTTGTTGTGCACCTGATTTTTGTTGTTGTGTGTTTTTTTTTTTTAGATGTGCATGTGATTTGTTTGAAAGTTGAAATTTAAGCCTAAATGAGCTGAGATCTCGATGAAGTCTTCTGGGCTCTGAAAGAGCAATCACTGAGCGTTAGCCTCTTCCTCTGGGAGACACTGAGAGAGCATCTGGGTATATAGAAGGAAACAAAGAGCCATGCCATCTTGGATTCTTGATTAGCTGCTTTAGTGCGGTGTGTGTGTGTGTGTGTGTGTGTGTGTGTCCATTGGCATTGCATCTAAATGACCACAGAGCTGTTCTGTTCGCTGTAGCGTCTGTCGTGGCACAGCGCCCTGTCTGGGTTTCACCATTCTCCTACTCCAGAAAGGAAGTAACAGCAGACACCCACTGTCATCAAACGTTTCATCTGACTAACGCAATGACTCATCAACACATTCCAGCTCCGGAAACAATCGGTAAGTGGCCAATACTTGAAATAATCCAGTGGGGAAAGTTGGAAATCTGTCCAAGAGAGTAATTGGCAGAATGCTAATGGGAATAGCTGGAAACCTGCAGTTGGGGGATCTGGCAGAAGGCAGGGATCTCATCATGAGAATGTGTGTGTGACCGCTTTCACCTTCGGCTGTATTGCTCATTATCCGGCGCTGTTGTGTGCCAGCGCTCTGGAGCAACCCCGGCAAGGTACATTTCCTGAGGCTTATACCGCGAGTCAGACAGCTAACTGTGCATACTGTTTGGGCTAATATTACCCACAAGCCTTGTGTTTGTGACTGTTATCTTTTGAGAAATGAGAAATGCACTGCTTTTAAATGTATGAATCGTAAGGTGAGGAATTTAGTTAAATGCTATTGCTTGCATCTAAAAGAAAACCGGGCCTGTGGTATTGAGAATTTTTGGGGTGATAGTATTTCCCAATCTCACTGCACACTAATAAGTATTCACTTTTCTCATCAACTATTAAGTATATAATTTTGGTGCATAGTATAATGCTGCTTTCAATTAGAATGATCATATTTACATAAACAATTATGATTATGGTAACTCCCAGTTGGGGTTGTGTTAACTTCAGAATCATGACACATGCAAAAAGGATTAAATAATCAAAGGGTTAAAAATCATGGAAACAAAAAAAGGGGTTAAAGAATCATGACCTAAGCAAAAAAGGGTTAAAGAATAACTGATGAAAAAAGGATTAAAGAATTAAAGGGGTTTAGCCAAAAAAGTGGTTAGAATCATAACGCTGAAGTTAAAATTAATAATTCAAGGCAAAAAGGTTAAAGAATCCTAAGGGAAGCACAAATGGGTTAAAAATCATGATGGAAGGAAAAAGGGCTAAAAATCATAATTGAGGCAAAAAAAGGGTTAAAGAATTATGGCAAAAGCAAAACAATGTCGAATCTAGTGTTAACGTGGAATCTAGTGTTGACGTGGAATCTAGTGTTAACGTGGAATCTAGTGTTGACGCGGAATCTAGTGTTGACGCGGAATCTAGTGTTGACGCGGAATCTAGTGTTGACGCGGATTCTAGTGTTAACGCGGAATCTAGTGTTGACGCGGAATCTAGTGTTGACGCGGAATCTAGTGTTGACGCGGAATCTAGTGTTGACGCGGAATCTAGTGTTGACGCGGAATCTAGTGTTGACGCGGATTCTAGTGTTAACGCGGAATCTAGTGTTAACGTGGAATCTAGTGTTAACGCGGAATCTAGTGTTGACGCGGAATCTAGTGTTGACGCGGAATCTAGTGTTGACGTGGAATCTAGTGTTGACGCGGAATCTAGTGTTGACGCGGAATCTAGTGTTGACGTGGAATCTAGTGTTGACGCGGAATCTAGTGTTGACGCGGAATCTAGTGTTGACGTGGAATCTAGTGTTGATGCGGAATCTAGTGTTGACGTGGAATCTAGTGTTGACGCGGAATCTAGTGTTGACGTGGAATCTAGTGTTGACGCGGAATCTAGTGTTAACGCGGAATCTAGTGTTGACGTGGAATCTAGTGTTGACGCGGAATCTAGTGTTAATGCGGAATCTAGTGTTGACGTGGAATCTAGTGTTGACGCGGAATCTAGTGTTAACGCGGAATCTAGTGTTGATGCGGAATCTAGTGTTGATGCGTAATCTAGTGTTGACGCGGAATCTAGTGTTGATGCGGAATCTAGTGTTGATGCGGAATCTAGTGTTGATGCGGAATCTAGTGTTGACGTGGAATCTAGTGTTAACGTGGAATCTAGTGTTAACGTGGAATCTAGTGTTGATGTGGAATCTAGTGTTGATGCGGAATCTAGTGTTGATGCGGAATCTAGTGTTGACGCGGAATCTAGTGTTAACGTGGAATCTAGTGTTAACGTGGAATCTAGTGTTGACGCGGAATCTAGTGTTGATGCGGAATCTAGTGTTGACGTGGAATCTAGTGTTGACGTGGAATCTAGTGTTGATGCGGAATCTAGTGTTAACGTGGAATCTAGTGTTGATGTGGAATCTAGTGTTGATGCGGAATCTAGTGTTGACGTGGAATCTAGTGTTAACGTGGAATCTAGTGTTAACGTGGAATCTAGTGTTGACGCGGAATCTAGTGTTGATGCGGAATCTAGTGTTAACGTGGAATCTAGTGTTGACGTGGAATCTAGTGTTGATGCGGAATCTAGTGTTAACGTGGAATCTAGTGTTGATGTGGAATCTAGTGTTGATGCGGAATCTAGTGTTGACGCGGAATCTAGTGTTGACGTGGAATCTAGTGTTAACGTGGAATCTAGTGTTAACGTGGAATCTAGTGTTGATGTGGAATCTAGTGTTGATGCGGAATCTAGTGTTGATGCGGAATCTAGTGTTGACGCGGAATCTAGTGTTAACGTGGAATCTAGTGTTAACGTGGAATCTAGTGTTGACGCGGAATCTAGTGTTGATGCGGAATCTAGTGTTGATGCGGAATCTAGTGTTGACGTGGAATCTAGTGTTGATGCGGAATCTAGTGTTAACGTGGAATCTAGTGTTGACGTGGAATCTAGTGTTGATGCGGAATCTAGTGTTAACGCGGAATCTAGTGTTAACGTGGAATCTAGTGTTGACGTGGAATCTAGTGTTGACGCGGAATCTAGTGTTGATGCGGAATCTAGTGTTAACGTGGAATCTAGTGTTAACGCGGAATCTAGTGTTGATGCGGAATCTAGTGTTGACGTGGAATCTAGTGTTGACGTGGAATCTAGTGTTGACGTGGAATCTAGTGTTGATGCGGAATCTAGTGTTGATGCGGAATCTAGTGTTAACGTGGAATCTAGTGTTGACGTGGAATCTAGTGTTGATGCGGAATCTAGTGTTAACGCGGAATCTAGTGTTGACGTGGAATCTAGTGTTGACGCGGAATCTAGTGTTAACGTGGAATCTAGTGTTGACGTGGAATCTAGTGTTGATGCGGAATCTAGTGTTGACGTGGAATCTAGTGTTGATGCGGAATCTAGTGTTAACGTGGAATCTAGTGTTGATGCGGAATCTAGTGTTGACGTGGAATCTAGTGTTGATGCGGAATCTAGTGTTGATGCGGAATCTAGTGTTGACGCGGAATCTAGTGTTAACGTGGAATCTAGTGTTAACGTGGAATCTAGTGTTGACGTGGAATCTAGTGTTGATGCGGAATCTAGTGTTGACGCGGAATTTCGCGGAATTGAACATATTTGGAATGAAATTCTGTTTTTGTGTGGAAGAAGAACGTATGTCTGGGGTAAATGCAGACCGGGGGAAGCAAATCTGGCTCTCCACAGCTGCTTTCGCCGGCGAAAAAGTTAAGAAACTCGACGTTAAGCCCTCAGTGCCGAGCCGAGCAGTTCCCACTATGACTCGCAAGTGTTTCCCACACATAGACTAATCCTATCTAGAATCAACACCGGCCGCCACATATTGCGTTTCGTTCATTTATTTTAACGCTTTCAGTTACATTTCCTTTCCCTGCTCTCCCTCCGTCTCTCTGTCACTCACGTCTCTCTCTCTCTCTCTCTCTCTCTCACACACACACACACACACACACACAGCCGCGAGAGAGACCGAGTGTGTCCGACAGCGCGCTTGACAGTGCGCGAGAGAGAGACAGAGTGTGACTTTTATTTAAACTAATATAATTTGTTTTACTGGACAGTTTAAAGCTCATAACCATATTTTGTTGTTATTTGAAGTACTTAGAGTGCAGTGTTATGTTGCATTATGCAGTATTTGTGCTGAAAAGTAAGAGTAAATGTCTGTTACCTCAAATTTAAGGTCATTCCTATTTTATTTGTGTACATTTTAATAATTAACATTAAAAGCACACTATTTTTACGACTAAAATAACAGTAAAGGGTAAAAAAAAAACTGAATTCCCCAAAATTAAAACGGAAAAACGGAATAAAAAAAAATAAATAAAAAATGGAATTTGGGAAAAAACATTAAACTGTTTGGAGAATCATGCCACTGTCACTTTGCAAAGTTTATAATAGATTTTTGTTTCAGTATGGCAAAGTTATGAAAGTGAAGTGTCACTCATTGGTTGACATGGCAACCTATTGATTGACAGGTGCTGTTATTATGATGAACAGACCACCATCTGTTCTCCCCTCAATATCTCAATTAGCACCTACTGGCTGCAAACCATAAAAACACAATTTCTTTTCATTAAAAATAATAGTAATGAAAGGAAAGAAAGAGGGAACACTTTAAATTGTTACACAAGGACATTGAGGCAAGTCTCTCAAGGAAAGAAATACAATTTGCGTAAATTACGTTAGTAAAGAAAAGTATTAACAACCCTTTTTTATTCCCCAGTGAGATTTGCAGTGACATTGAGCATATAACTACTTTCCAGCTTGTTGAATTGCTTTTGTTTTCATATTGAATGAATATGAGTTGGATGTTATCACCATGACAACTAGACAGAACTTAGATTTTGATTAAAATCCTTAAGGTTTACTGCAATAATGAGAGTTGTTTCATCCATGCTTTTCGGCACTTAAGAGACTTAATGGAGTTGTGTTTCATTTCTTAGATGTTTCTCCTAAATACCTCGTGAGAAAACAGACAGATGTAGTTGACATTGCTAACTTCTGATCGCAGCTTTTGGCATCTCGGCTGATTAAAATGTGTTTAGGTAAATGACAAGTACTTTGTGGGTTTTATATTAGAAGAGAACATCGTTTTTTTGGAAAGAACAACGGAGGGAAAACTGTCAATATTACTGACGTTTGGCATTTAGTAATGTGAAGATGTGAGAACTAATGTTCACTGAAGACTGACCTTTTTTATCTGTCTTCAAACCAGAAATATTTTAATTAGTTATTTATGACGGTTATTGATTTTGCAGACTCTTTACATGGCATTAATCAGGAATAATCTGACATAACTGAGCTCTAATCACATGCAGATGTCATGAAATGCACTTTTGTCTTTTGGGCTGCGTCCCAATTCGCCTAGTTATACTACGCCCTAAAAGTATGTAGTGTTTTTGTGAAGAAAAAGTACATACTTTTGAGTGTGTAGCAAAAGAGTAGGCAAGCTTTGTGACTTACTACTTCGTCATGTTTAACGGACAGATCTGTCACGTGCATCGCTGTAAACTGGCCTGTCAATCATCCTGTCACCGAAAACTGGCCTGTCAATCATCTCATCACCGTAAACTGCCCTGTCAATCATCTCGTCACAGGTAAAATTCTCCATTCAATCTAATTTAATTACCTACCGTTTCGGAGAGAAATGTTGTAGCACGTTGATCTGCAGTCGCGGGTCTTTCATGCGGAGACTCTCCTCGTGTGTTTGCAATTTGAATGTAATGATGCATTTAAAAGTTAATGGCTAAACATATCTTTACAAAAGTTAAATACATTTTCGTCAGGTTAGATACGGATAATTAATCACTCAAAGCCCTTTATCTAAACCTCTCTACATAACCGCTGGACTCGCGCGTCCTCCATGTCTGTAGTTTTTTAACACTTTTCACTCGTGTTTGTAGTTCTAATTAAATCCTCGTCCAGCGCGCAATGGTTGAAATAGTAGATCATCCGGGTCTCTCTGGAACACTCATTTCAACATACTACGATTTGGGACGTACTAATTCTATTTTCGAATACTATTTAGGACGGATAGTATGCAAATTGGGACGCAGCATTGGTGTCCATTTCTATGTAGCTCCGCCCATATTCAGATCTCATTGGTCCACAGTCCCACAGCTGTCGTTTAATTATTAACTATGTTTTAAATTGGCTGTGATTGGCCCGTGACCTTTTTGTTGTAAGCGTCATGCTCTACTTCCATGGAAAAGACATGAATTTACAACAGAAGACCAAATACATCTTTTAGTGAGCTCTCCTAAAATACAATCCACGTCTCAGAGGGGCAGAGACTCTTAAAGAGGCTCACTCAGAAATTATTTATTTTTACTTGGGTGATGCTGAATATTTTAAGCTGTAAAGTGCACATTAAAAGTTTGTAATATCCAATCAAAAGTAATTAGAGTGATTTGGCTGCACTTAAAGCAAGATTTTAGATGAGACTTTGATACTCGGGCTCAAGCTAGAAAACAGTGTCTCAGTGTCATCTTAGTACCATTGTTTTATTGATACTTTTATATTTTTTATTCATATTTTGAATGTTTGACATTTTTTTAGTTAAAGGTATACTATGCAGAAATTGTGTTTTTGTCAAACAGCGACCCCCAGAGTCGCTGTGCAATACTTGCACTGTCGTAAATACACCCCCCACCCTGTACACCGGTACCTGTTCTGTAGCAGGGATGGAAATTAACGTTTTTGTCCACCGGCCACTGTGACTGGTGGATTTCAAAATCTACCAGCCACTCAATGTTTTTACCAGCCACTTTCTTGTTTCTAACCGACAATGTGTAACTGCATGTGAAAATTAATAATAAGATCTACAATACTTAAGCAGTTTATTTAATCTCAAGTCTCAATGAAATACTGGCATTTTCTCTTTCTCTCTTATAGCCTACACACACAAACCATGAACTGATATTCATTTCAGTTCCAATATGAGGAAAAAACAATGTTACAGACGTGACCACTGTGAAAGCGGCACTAAAAGATGCTTAAAACTTTCACAGAGACAGAAAGCACAAAACCTTTCTTTAAAGTGAATTTTGTTTTGTATTAATTGTATCTTAATTGTAATCAATGTTTCATCAACCAATTGCCTGGATTTAATACATAATAATTAAATATAGCAGACAGTAGATAATCACGAAACGGAGGCGACGGCGCGTGAACTGGAGCAGCAACTGGAGTGAAACTCAGCGTATAAGGTAGCCTTGCCTCACAGACAGACATGTCTACTTTTAAACAGAACTATTAAAAACGAAAGAAAACAGACACAGACTGCTCTCTGCTTATGCAATTCGTATGAAATGTGCATTTCTCTCTTGCGCGTTCACTACTGCAATGATCACGATCAGCATCGTTAACTTCATCTTTGCAACTGACACGGACAAAGAAAATACTTGTTTATTAATAAATAATAAAAATATCTCCTTGCTATAGTTTACATATTCATAATCATTACTTTTGCCTGTTAGCCTATTTGTGACAGATTTTATGAGCTTTATTGGCAGCGCCACCCTTACATGAACGCGTCACCACAGCATCACCGCACCCACCAGAATAGCCCTGTTTTTTTTTGTTTTTTTTTGTTAAGGATTTGTTTACTGTGTGTGTGATTAATTTAATGGAAAGCACATTCACTGCTAGTTGTCTTGCTAATCAGTGTCTGCTCGTTTATTCAAACTAATTTGTCCTAACAGGCGAACGTTGCATGATGTTATTTTTATTTACCCGCCACGGTGGCCGGTAGGTGAGGCGAGTTTACCCGCAACAACACAAAATCACCCGCATTTGGCTGGTGGCCGGTGCTAATTTCATGTTCGGTAGGATAGTAGCGTTGGTCATGGAACAGGCACAAGACACCGAAGATATTGACCAGGTAATGTTTCACGATTTCATAAAAATATTGGGCTATTGCATATACTGCATAGTCTACTGAAATAATGATGATGTTCAAAATCGGATAATAAGTCTTATAATATAATATAAGTGTTAGACTACTTTATAATAATAAAGTACCCTATCGCGTTTGGCAGCTTATAACGTTTTTACATGATTGCAGCTAAATCACAAGTAAATAGCCTATAGTCTAGGTCTAATGTATAATTTCATTTATGTTTTTTGATTGTAATGTAAACATTACAAAATGCCTGATGACATCAATAAAGTTAAATACGTCGCATTATTTCATAACATTGGCCGTTATGATGTCATTAGACATGATTATTGCAATTTATCATAATAGTTTGCAAATTGTGCTCGTTTACACTAGATAATTATGTGAGATATTGACAACTGTTCTCATGATAATCGCTGGAATCAACGTCAACAGCGTTGTGCGGCAAGCTAGGCAATAAAACATATATAACGCAAAATATGATAATCGAAATCTAGCTAAACATATGTGGAAATTATTGGACTGGTCTAATTATCACCAATGAATGAATGAACAGCATCATAAAAACAATGGCATACTACAAGCAAGCGCAAGTTGCGCAACAACATACAACATATGACGCAAACAAGTTTACAAGTAAGATATTTACTTACTAGTCCATCAACAAGATCGCCAGGTCAGCATCACTGTTGCATCCAGTGCTACTTTTTAACTTGCGCCAACAAGTGAAAGCCTTCCTTACTTTCTTCCTACCGCGTTTTCTTTGCTTTTTTCATCATCTGAAATGAGCGCAAGTGTCTTCCTGCTTCATATGTTGTTGTGTGTGACGTCGTTGCCGTAAAGCAAGTCGCGATTCTCGCGAGATTTGTCAGGGGCGCCCCTCTCAGACTTGCATTGCTGGTATTTCCAGCGGTGACCCCCCCAAGCTTTACTACCAGGATGATTCGCCCTATTATGAGTTTGTTTACCACCGAAATTACTTTGAAGCTGTTATATTAAGGTAAAATTCCTGCATAGTATGCCTTTAAAGCTTTAAAGGGGGGATGACATGAGAAACCAAATTTGCCTTGATCTTTTGGTATATAAGAGATCTGAGATCTACTATTAAAACTTCCTGCAAGTTTCATAGCGTAAGACGTCCTCCCCATTATAAACGAAGCATTTATTTAATCAAGCTCTAAATACAGCTCGTTCTGGATCCATAGTAAGAAGTGACGTCACGGTACGAAGTGACGTACCAGTCGTTTGCATATGACCGCCTCCAGCGCAGGACAACTACACCTCATTTCGCATCATCGCATGCGTTGTCGTGCAGCAAGTGGGTCTGTTTACAAGATGACTGTGATGCCACGCAGATGTGCTGTTCCTGCTGTGGACAAACAACATGTTTTAATACGCTGACGAACGATCCAGACGTCAGGGAAAGCAGTCGGATGCAGTTTATTTGCAGCATATGCAGCGCGCCAAAGCCTTATTTGAACGGTGAGTGATCAGATGAGTGTGACAGGGCACATGTTACTGAAAGAGAGAGAGAGAGAGAGAGAGAGAGCCCCGGCCGCACGCGCGCCTTCAGACTGGCTTGCTCTCTCTCTCTCTCTCTCTCTCTCTCTCTCTCTCTCTCTCTCTCTCTCTCTCTCTCTCTCCCTCCCTCTCTCTCTCGCGCATATGAATCAAAATCAATTGAGAATTGACACGATGGTAAAAGATCAGAAGACCGATGTTTCACGTGGTGGAGCATTGTGTAGTCTACATGTGATACAAAGTGATTAATGTTAATAATTTATGCATAAGCAGCACTGACGTTAGCCAATCATAACAGTGGGCGTTAACACTGAACTCTTAAAGGGGAAACACCCCAAAACAGACTGTTTGAATCAGAGGTGAGAAACAGGGTGGGAAAAGGTCATAAATCACATTTTTAAAGTTTTTTTGTACAAAAAACTATAGTAATACTATAATTGCACCTAAGGGAACATAATAAAACAAAACAAAAAACCATGTCATGACCCCTTTAATATTTCATTTAGTTGCATTTTGTCATTTTTATTAGCTTTTTTAAAAAAATGTCTAGTTTTTTTTATTTATTTTTATTTCAGTTTTATTTTTTTTAGTACATCATGTTAACTGAAAATGAAACATTTTGAAAAAAAGTGAAAATGAAAAATCAACCGGGAAAATCTGGATCTTATTCGATGAGCCCTACTCATTATATCATTATAACAACTACAATAAAATAATTATTATTACAGGAATTATTATGCAGAAAGTGCAACAAGGGGGTTAAAGAATCATAACGCAAGGTAAAAAATGGGGTTAAAGAAACATAACAGAAGCAAAATAGGTTAAAGGATAATGACAAAGCAAAAAAAAAACAAAGTGAAAGAATCATGATTGAAGCACAATAACACTTATTTGTGACTAATTTTTTTAAAAAAGTTTACAAATATTCAAATTTACTATATGAGTTGAAAGGCGGTGCTTTTAACTAAAGAGTGTTGGCTAGTTAAAGATTTACAGTAATTATGGTGTCTGAATACAGAGATAACATCTAGAACTAAACCACTGCCATCTGCACACTTCATAACTCATTACACCATCATTATGAAAACTGTAATAAAATGATTAGCATTGCAGAGCAGGAAATGATTGCGTATCCATGCAGAAAGTGCAACAGAATTACACAGATTGTATCTGAGACTGAAGGTTGTTCTCTACGCTGATCTCTCGCGGCGCCATACATCACTTGTTTTTCAGTTTTAAAAAGGAAAATACGAAATGTTTGCTTTGGTACAAAACAAAACAAAAAACACACAAAAGAGAAGATGTCATGCATGAAACATAATCTATAAAGCCTCTGGCCATAGATTCCAGACTCACGAGAATATTTTGAGACTATCGATCGACTCGCAGGGAAACTAATCAGAGTCCTGGCTTTGATATCAGCCGCATTACCTGTAACTTTAACCGTATCATGAAACCAGTTGAGTCAGATAACTGTCCTGAAATCAGTCTGTCTTCGGCTGAAAACTGAGCAACCGAGAGTAAATGCCGCAGGTTTCACGTCACGAGGAAGTAATGGATAACTCCGGGTATTATAGACCTTCCTGTATTCTGTATTGTTTATAAATTAGTGATAAATGAACAATGCTGGATTTGTGTTCTTGGAAAGAGGAATTATTCCGTGGACGGTTGTTTGTGCCTCAGTTCCTCTACGGTTAATTTAACACACACAGCTCTCTCATTAATGCTGTGCATGCCAACCCAAATTCACACGGCTTTTATTAACTAGCCAGCAAAAGCATTTTGTTTTTCAGGGCATTAAGTGCTTGTTTGGCGGCTCTGTACAAACTTTAGCACAGAAGCTGGTGTGTATGTGTGATTAGCTCTGGATCGAACCACAACAAGTCAAGTCATCTTCATTTATATATTTTAAAGGATTAGTTCATTTAAAAAAAAAACTTTTGCTGATAATTTCCTCACCCCCATGTCATCCAAGATGTCTTTCTTTCTTCAGTCGAAAAGAAATGAAGGTTTTTGATGAAAACATTCCAGGATTTTTCTCCATATAATGGACTTCAACAGGACCCAAACGGTTCAAGGTCCAAATGACAGTTTCAGTGCAGCTTCAAAGGGCTTTAAACGACACCAGACGATGAATAAGGGTCTTATCTAGACAAACCATCGGCATTTCACAAATAAATAAAACAGTTTAACTTTTATAAGCACAAATGCTGGCCTTGCTCTGTTCTGTGATGCGCGTTCGTGACTCACGTAATACACAGTTACGTTGAAAAGGTCACGCGTCGGCGGAAGTACCGAGTCAGTGTTTACGAATGTGAGGAAGGAGGACCATATACACATATTCAAATGTCTTTGTGTCAGTTTATCGTTTAAATGCCCATTTCGTGTGCGTATCCTGGGTGTGCAGTATGATGTAGTTTCTGTTCTGAACAAATCCAGTTATTAATCAGTGCTCAAACGCGTGGCTTTCATGCTAAGCTTATTTTTGCTCTGCTAATGATGATTTAGTCGTGTGTTTCCAGCTCTAATGGTGCCGAGTCAGTGGACGTTTATTTGAGTAATTTGACACAGCCCAGCTCTGTGCTGCTGTTATCAGAAAATATTTGGTCTATTTCTATTTCTGCTTATAGGCTTTTGATACCATTAGTGTGAGAAATGAAACTGAACTACACTGCAGATATGAACTAACTAATGACATTGAGTCTAATCAGTTTAATTCGACAGAAAGAACACTAAATTAGGATCTGGAGGAACTATTTTAAAGCAAAAAAGCAAATCGCTCACTCTCATGTCTTTCCAAACCCATATGCTGTTATTGTTTTGACAGGAATTGTCATTTTCTGGTGCACTATTCTCTCAGAATCATCCACAGCTGTCGTTTCTCACTAATTAAAGTTTCGTTAACACACAGGCTGATTTGGCAAACGTTTGGGAGACTGAAAAACACTCCCACACACTCCTACATTTAAAATATTCAAGGTTACCGGATCCTCTTTCCTGTGCTGTTGATAGCACAAACATCCAGCCACATCTGAACTGCATAATTAGTCTAATAAAACGGGTTGTCATAACAACGCAATATCACTAATGCATCATATAATTTCAGATGGATGTTTCAGATTTTCTGCACTCCAGAGACTAAAATACTCACTGAACAAATCAAGTCTGATGATTGAGTCCTGATTCCTTTCTGTAACTACAGAAATCCATTATTGTCTTTCTCATCCTCAGATCTTGTTATTTTTATCTTTTAATTTATATATTTCTTTGCTGCTGAACTCCTCTAATCTATCTTTAATTCTGCACTTTACCAGGATCAGTCATTCTCTCTTTTTTTATCTCAGTTATCAAGTTTTAAAAGCACTTTTGAGAGAGTTTTTCCTGATTAGACTGAAATTGGTTTCTCGGTTCAGTCCAACCTCGTAACGCTGTCAATCTTGCTATTTGTGTTCTATATATAGTTATTACTGTTTTACAATTGTAAAATATAACAATTAACCATTATATCCCAGAGAAGCATGAGCTGATAACATATTCAGGTGAAACGCGAAAAATGTGAATATCGTGTAAAAGTAATAATTTTGATGATTATGGCTTATGTTTATGAAAACCCCAAATTCAAAATCTCTGAAAATTAGAATATTACATGAAATCAATAAAAACAAGAATTTTAAATACAGAAATGTCGGCCCTCTGAAAAGTATAATCATGCATATGTATATAGTTATATATACTAAATATATTAGTTTCACCTTTTAATTTGAATTACTGAAATACATGAACTTTTGCACGATATTCAAATTTTTCGAGTTTCCATCTGCCAAATGCATTCATGTAAATGTGAATTAAATATTATAGGAAAGCAGTAATTCTGTGCGGTGAAGTTATTTTAATTAAACAAACCCGTGTTCAATATCTATTTACAGTTAATAATCAGAATAAATGGTAACACTTTACAATACGTTTTCATTTGTTAACATTACTAGTTAACATTAACTAACAATGACTTCTACAGCATTTACTAATCTTAATAAATGTTAATATCCATATACTGTACATCAATCCATTACTGATTTAAAGATCAAGAGTTGTGTCTGTTTACATCAGTTAATGCACTGTGAACAACATGAACATTTTTATTAACTAACCTTTATTTTAATTTAGTTATTTTGTTAGAAAGTTAACCTGTTTATTGTTTAGTTTATTTAGTTAGTTGATTAGTTTACATGTTTATAGTTAGTTAGTTAGTTAGTTAGTTAGTTAGTTAACCAGTTTATAATTCAGTTAGTATGTTAACCTGTTTATAGTTTAGTTTAGTTAGTTAGTTAGTTAGTCAGTTAACCTGTTTATAGTTTAGTTTAGTTAATTAGTTAGTTAGTTAGTTAGTTAACCTGTTTATAGTTTAGTTAGTTAGTTAGTTAGTTAGTTAGTTAACCTGTTTATAGTTTAGTTTATTTTGTTAGTTAACCTGTTTATAATTCAGTTAGTCAGTTAGTTAGTTAGTTAGTTAGTTAGTTAGTTAGTTGGGATAAAACAACTGTAGACTATTTATGGTTGTTGCCATGGGCATACAGTGTTCTAGCTGGTTTCTAGGGCATTGCTAGGCAGTTGCTATGATTTCCTGAGTGGTTGCTAGGTGATTAGTAGTTTAGTGTGGATGGTTAATGAGTGGAGATGGTCATTGATGTTCAGGTTCAGAGCTGGTTCTCCAGCAGAACAGTGTTTCCGTACAGCCTGTTATCTCTGCAATGTCCCACAACCCCCTGCAGATTTCCCAGCATGCCCTGCTCCTGATGCTATCATTTTTCTGTGCTTTGCTGGGAACTCAATGTCTTAGTCTCTCTCTCTCTCTCTCTCTCTCTCTCTCTAATGGGTATAAGAGACAGTGATGGGCAAGCACAGCCCTCACAGTGAGTGTGTTTATCTGTTCTTCAAGGCTTCATCTCTCATTGTTTGAGGAATAATTGTTGTTTTAGAGCGCGAGCGATTCTCCCCGGTAATCCTGCGGCCCGTGTTCATCTGAGGATCGGCTCTGTGATGACACACGGTGGTTTGCGTGTTGTTTACCCATCATGCCTGCGATGAGCCAGGCCAGCTCTGTGTTATTGATCTCTGCGGACTGTAGTGGGAAAGACGAGGGATGATTCCCAGGGAGGATTACGGAGCGCTGCTCGTCTCCTCCATCGGCTTCATCTCAAGTGCTCTTGTCAAACACCAAAACTGCCATCATTTACACACACTCATGACGCTGTAATCCGCTTTCACTGCACCAGACCAACACATCAGATATTCTGATTCTCATAGAAGTTCATAGAGGATTTCCATATTTTCTGATCTGAGATGTATGACTTTTGCATACATTGCTTGCATCCAAGGGTGGGAAAAAAGCTGTTTTTAAATACATTTTATTATTATTTTTGTTGTTGTTGTAATTAAATACTTTTTTTTTTTTACAGTATACAGTAGTAATGTTCCAATTGTGATTCAAGAAAACATCAATAACATTTTAATTTGAATAATATTAATGATAAAATAATTAATAATAACTATAATAAATAATGAATACTTGGCTTTTTATTTTACTGTACAATTGTATTGTTGCAATAGTAATATAAACAAAAATAATAAAATGTATTAAATTCTTCAATATTATTATTCCAATAATAATAATACGATTATTTTATCTTATTATTATCATCATCATCATCATCATCATCATCATCATTATTATTATTCAATTCTTGACATTTTATTTTACAGTACAATATTACAGTACAGTATTATTGCAATAGTAATATCAATTAATGAATTAAAAGTAATAATAATAAATAATAATAGTAATTATTAGTATTGTTATTAAAACACTTTTTAATTTACAGTACAATTGTATTATTGCACCAGTAATAATAATACAATAATTATAAAATTATAACATCCAAATAATATTATTTAAATTATCATATATTATTTTGAATAATATAAATATTTTTATTACTCTTGTTATTAATTGGCCTCTTATTTTACAGTACAATTGTATTATTGCAATAGTAATAAAATAATAAATCTGTTTTGAAATTGTTGTTGTTGTATAATAATATTTTGTGTCATATTCATGGCGTTGTGAAAAACATGAGTGAGTAAATGATGAGAGATTGTCGTTCTGGGATAAAATTTCACAGCATAAATGTATGTTTTTACAGGTTGGTCCCATGGACTTTTATTGTATTTTTCGATAGGCTCCGAGTGCCTGACAACTGTGAGGGGGTGAATTTTTTCTTTCTAACTCGTTAGTTTAGATCGTATTTAGATATAAAATGTATGTTAAATAAGGGCGTGGTTAACTTTGATTGACAGCTTGATTGACAGCTGATAACCGAGTGGAATTCCTGAAATGTGACGTCTTGGCCAATGGCCATGATCTGACACACACATCAGACCACCTCTGTGTCCTTCCTGAACATTTGTGTTGAAATATTTCCAAGACGCTTTGTCCATATTTTGTAGTCTATGATAATAAACAGCACTATAGCGGAGGAGAGAGATGTGCTTTCTGCTGTGGAGAGCGTGTTTGTGAAGGTTTCTATCGTGTAAGTCTTCCGTCACAGCTCATGATTTCCCGTTTTTATTGACGCCTCATGATCTGTTGGTCCGGTCTGGATAAATAATCAGAAGCGGCTGTGCTTCACTGCTTTTTCTCTATTGTCTGCTTTCAATTTACACTTGAATGGCGATGGATATTAAGCTTTTAATTTAAGAGGGGCAGCACAAGGTCAACGCTTTCAGCTCTGCAAAGATGAAATTCATAAATTCATTGAGATTTGGCAGGTCTCGTGGTGTGTGGGCTTCAGATGGAGCTGACCACTGAGGCGCTGCTCATTATTACTGGACATTTAAACTATTTTAGTCTCTTTCTGTCATTATAAGTGAAACAGGAAGTCCGTGTGGGACATATCGAGGGCTCGTCCACTATTTAAACACACTATAGCCTTTACTCAACACCACAACCATCACTACATGCTGTTGGAGTAAATTGGACATATTTAATTACATTATAATAATTTTATTCTTAAAGACTTTTTAAAAAAACTAAATGGATCTATTTATTATTTGTTTATTTATTATTTTAATTTGATTATAACAAGTAAATAATTATTAAATAAATAGTATATGTTTGTTTTATTATGTTATTTGTATTAATTATTATTATATCATAGTATTTCTCATAGTGATTCTTAGAATAATGATATTGACTTTTTATTTATTTATTTATTATAAAATCAATATTCTACATTTATTTTATTATATTTTAATTTATTATTTTTTAATACAATACATTTTATATTTTTCACTAAATTATTGAACTTTTTCATAAATGGTTCTTAAAATTGAAATGTAGTTATTTTTAAATTATTATTATTATTATATTTAAATATTTATTATAAATGTATTGTTTGTATTTGTGTTTAAATATATTTTACATTTTTTATGATATTTTTTTACATTTTTATTTATTTATTACAATATTTTGTATATTTTTATTAGATCTTTTTTGTACATTTATCTGTGAAATATAAATATTTTTATTTATGTATTATTACATTGAATTCCAAATATTTTGTAATATTATAGTACTTAAAAAGAATTAAATGAAATTAACTTTTTTTTTTATGACTTTTTTCTTCTTTTTCTCATAGTTTCATTATAGTGTTGGTTGTGGTTAATGTGTGTAGGCTGTTATCAGTGTGACGTCAGCGTAGTGTGAAACACACGAGATGTTTGTTCCAAGGAAAGAACATCTTTCAGATATTATTAATCATCTTTTCCTCAGCAGAAGAGGAGCATCGCCAGCTCAATCTGTGCTTCCAAAGCCAGAATAAGAGATTCAGCAAGACTTTGTGAATTAGCAGGAGAACACAGATGGCGTTAAATCCGTGTGCGAGTGTGTGGCGCGTGGATGTGTGTGTTGCAGGTAATTGCTTTTGTGGAAGTGACAGCAGGAGTGTTGTGTCTGTGCTTGAAAAAAGTGCTTGGTGATTTATACTCTCAAAAGGACAAAATAGCTCCATAAAAGTATCATAACAGTAACATAACTTGTACAAGATATTCAGGGTCTTCTGAAATGATACGATCGATGTGAGGAACAGACTCACTCTTAAAGGGATAGTTCACCCCAAAATGAAAATCCTGTCAGTAATTACTCGCCCTCATGTTGTTCCAACCCCGTAAGACTTTCGTTCATCTTCGGAACACGAATTAAGCTGGATCACTCCTCCATAGGCTTCTAAGGGATTGAAACTTGTTCCCCCGAAAAGTTATTAAAGACATCGTTAAAATAGTCCAAGTGAATACAGTGGCTCAATCTTCAGTTTATCAAGCAACGAGAATACTTTTTGTCCGCATAAACAAACAAAAATAACAACTTTATTTCAACTATTCATTTCCATCTCTGTTGGCCTCGAGTCCGTTAATGTAGTGTGATAGCGTAGTGTGATAGCGTTTGTGAGAACGTAGTGTGATAGCGTAGTGTGTTAGCGTAGTGTGAAAACGTAGTGTGAAAACGTAGTGTGATAGCGTAGTGTGATAGCGTTTGTGATAACGTAGTGTGATAGCGTAGCGTAGTGTGATAGCGTAGTGTGATAGCGTAGTGTGATAGCGTTTGTGATAACGTAGTGTGATTGCGTAGTGTGATAGCGTAGTGTGATAGCGTAGTGTGATAGCGTATAGCGTAGTGTGATAGCGTAGTGTGATAATGTAGTGTGATAGCGTAGTGTGATAACGTAGTGTGATAGCGTAGTGTGATAGCGTAGTGTGATTGCGTAGTGTGATAGCGTAGTGTGATAGCGTAGTGTGATAGCATAGTGTGATAATGTAGTGTGATAGCGTAGTGTGATAATGTAGTGTGATAGCGTAGTGTGATAACGTAGTGTGATAGCGTAGTGTGATAGCGTAGTGTGATTGCGTAGTGTGATAGCGTAGT
>JAULUF010000014.1:19340000-19348608 GCA_031834385.1 Semotilus atromaculatus | reverse complement strand
TACGTTTTCTTGTGTTTATCACACAAATTGTTTGTGAATGGGTGCGTGTGTGCTAATGGGTTATGATAAAAGTCATTGGAGTAATTGACAATGTGTTTCCACGTCTCTGTCTGAATGTGTGTCTAAATTTTTGCCTCCATCTTGTCTGCCTTCATGTGTATATATTTACCCTTGGTGACAGGTGGGAATGTGTGTGAGGTGAGTAGTGTGAAATTCTACTCGATGCACAGAGGCGCGCACACACACACACACACACACACACGCACGCACACACGCACACACACACACAGAGAGAGAGAGACTGGCCTCTTTATCTAGCTGTCTTTTCCCACACTTGAATACCCCTTTTCTATGTCTTTGTTGCCTTTCTTGCTTCTTTTTCTTCTCTTGTCAGTAATCTTGCCCTCCCTCAACTGTGCCATGCTTTTTTTTTCATTGTTGCCTCTGCCCTTCCCTACTTCCACACTGCGCTCTATCCATTTCCTGTCAGGAAGGTTTAATAGATTACAGCATCCCCTGTGGCTGGTTGAATAACTTCCCCCTTTCAATGAGTTCACCCACCTACACAAACACACACATTGTGTTTTCATGTTTTATGGTGACTTTCCATAGATTTTTATACAGTACAAACTGTATATTCTATTCCCTTAAACTAACCCTACCCCTAAACCTATATCACAGAAAAAGTTTTTTTTATTAAAAGTATTTAATAAAAGTATTTATTAAAAGTATTATAAGTATTTTTTTTATTAAAAGTATGATTTTATAAGCCAAAAAATGCCCCCCACACGGACAAGGATGTTGGATATTGGCATCTTTCTGTCCCCATAATGTAGAGCTTACAAGGCCACACACACACACACACACACACACACACACACACACACACACACACACACACACACACACACACACACACACACACACACACACACATACAGCAAGAGTGAGCATTCTCCAAAAAACTTACCAATATTCAGCTTAGCAATATTCAGGGATAGTTCACCCAAAAAAATTTATTCTGTCATAATTGACTCACCCTCAAGTTGTTCCAAACCTGTATGAATTTATTTCTTCTGCTAAACACAAAAGAAGATATGTCTTCTAACACAATTTAAATGTGTTAAATTTGTTGTGATTGTAGAATATCAGGCCATCTTTATATGTTATATATGCCTGTCTGTGGATTACCATGCTTTTTCATTTTAATTTTTATGGACACCTCATCTTGTCAAATTGCTTTCCCAATATATGCGGGATTATATCAGGTGATGTCATCAGTTATTGTCGGCAGAGAGCGCAGATGTATGGAGCACAGCCAGTCTTAATAACATCACTCTCAAAAACTCTATAAATGAAGACTTTCCCATAGCTTGTTTGGACGTCAGAGTATTCGCTGTTCTTCAAGAGATTGTTCTGATGTGCATGTGTGTTTTGTCAGGTGTGAACGTGATGCTGCGTAAGATTGCGGTCGCAGCAGCGTCAAAGCCATCCGTGGAGATTACGCAGGACGGAGAGACACTTTCAATCAAGACCTCCACCTCTGTGAGGACCACCCATGTCACCTTCACAGTTGGACAGGAGTTTAATGAGGCCACTGTGGATGGACGCCCCTGCACGGTATATACACACCCATATAAAAACACTTCAAACGTCATCCTACATTTGTCGATCTGTGTTTTCCTATTCCAAAATGTTCAAAACAAGAACCATATGAAAGGTCTGTGTTTGTAATCTGATGTGGGCTCAATCACACCCTCCATCTCAGAGGAGCTATCAAACTCAACACACACTGAACTCACATTCTCATGGGCACTGATCTGTTTCTCAATCGTTCTGTCTCTCTTTTACAGTCACACATTAAAACAGACCAAAGAAAAGACAGAAAAAAATCAGCCTTTACTTATTTGTCTGTCTCTGTTTCTCTCAGAGCTTTCCTTGCTGGGAAACAGACAGCAAAATTAGCTGTGAACAGACTTTGCAGAAGGGTGAGGGTCCAAAAACCTCATGGACCAGGGAGATAACCAACGACGGCGAACTGATTCTGGTAAGATCCATTCATGTTATTATGAGTTATCCTTGTGATTCCAACACACATTGGTCTTCGATCATATTTTTGCTTTTAATAGTCTTTTTTCCTCTTTTTTTTTTTTTGCAGACAATGACCGCAGATGATGTGGTATGCACAAGAGTTTATATCAGAGAGTGAAAGTATGAGGAAAAAGGAAGAATATCCATCCCGATGACTCTCTTTCCTCATTAACCATTGACTGTGATTTTGTATCATCTATTTCCTTTCTCCCTCATCTCTTCTTTCATACTTTTTTTGTTGACAATGTATTTGAATAATACATGACAGAGCCATGCAAATAATTCATGCGAGGTTCCAGAAATCCAAGCAAAGATTTTTGGTTTTTGTTTTAAACTGGGTCCTGATTGGTCATTTAACAAATACATAATTTGGGCTTAAAAGCACTTTTGAGGGTTGGTCTCCACATAGATGAAGACCTGGATATCTAAAGCTTGAAAATCAGCCTTTGGTAAGACAGTCCATAATCACCCCTGTAAAAATCTCAGAAAAGGTGCAGTTTATCATAAATCGCAGAACTTTCACAAACAAAATCCCCACCATTGAGAATTTCGCAAGTGGGTGGAAGATTTCCCCATTCAGTTTTCGTTACAGATTCAACTGACAGCGTTAGCCAACATAAATGACGTGTGTGAGCTATGCTTCATACATCACCACACTAATGGCAATAGATAATAGACTTTTTTTTTGCTTGCAAAATTTCATGAATGTAGTACCTTAAGAATGTACATCAATGCACGATATGCCCTCAGAACATGTTATGTCTAGTTTAGTCCATCAGTTTTTTTTATTGTCTCAGTTGACCTTTTGCTTAGCTCCGTCTTAAAATGTTACTGACCAATCCTAACTTACCAACTGTTGCAGTCCTCCATTTTCTCAGACAGGCTTTTACTCTCTAACTCTATGGAGAATCTGTGTGTTTGGATAGCTTTTAAATTAAATTTGATGGTTTAATTCAGTATGTTGTGAGAAGTGTATGCCTTCTTTCTGATTTGCTGTGGCCAAAGTTTACACGTTACAGCATGATTTAACAATTTGTTTAAAGAAAAAGAGCTGATAAAAAGCTTTTCAACTTCAATTCATTCCAGCCCAAGAAAGGACAATATTCAATCTATTGAAATCCTGCCGTTCATGGAAATCTCCAGTTCATTCCTATGTGACGTTCTGTAAATCTTGTCTGAATTAGCAACAGTTCCAAAGGGGGCGGAGCTAAGCAAATGGTCAATTGTGATTAGAAACCCTTGAATCTTCAATCCCAACCTTCTCTTTTCCTCTTCGTTTTTGTATATATTTGAATAAAAGCTGAATCTGAATTTTCATCCAAACTCTCTTTTTAATTTTATTTTTATGTATAAACAATTTCAGCAATCATTTCTGTGCATGAACAATAAAAGGTTAATGCAGAGAGTATGTGTTTTTCTGCCATTTTATCCACACAGAAGCTTGGTGGTGGTTCCACGATACCAATGGAATGAATGTTCATTTATTTTATTTTAAAACAAGAAGAAATGAAAGAAATCACATTGACCTTTATAACAAACCCTCACTCTTACTCACTCTCTTTTCTCACTCAGACATACTGGTGGGTTCACATCTTATTTTAGTATTTCTGCCAGCTGGTTGTAACTTGAATAACTTGTCTGTCCCTCTCCACCCATTCGTCTCTCCCTGATTTTTCCATCTCAGTCTTTCTTTCTCATCATTATCACACACTGTCTCTGGTTCCTGTCTTTCAGCTCTCTGTTTTGCAAGACCCTACACTTTTATTTCACTAATTACTGTTCAAATGAATGGAATGTAGATGTATTGTAATGCAAAAATGGATGGAAAACCCCCACAACAAGTCATCAAAGAAATTTCCCCAGTAACCTAATCTAAAACATTAACATTTCCATTTTGCCATGCCGAAAGTGTTGGCCAAGGGTCATTTATTGGAAACTAGATTAGCCAAAGGGATAAAGCTGTTAAATAAAATAGATCCAGGCAAAGAAGCCAACTATCCATTCTGAGCAGGAAATGCCAGTCGGATTACAAGGTGAAGATGATTAACGGCAGATGTGCTTAACAAGGAGCAGGATCAGAGGGAATAGAAACTCAGGGTCAAAAAAATAAATGAGGACCAACAAACACCCATATGTATATATACTGTACATATCTATAATACACAGTACACCCATTCAGGACAGTTAAGAACAGAAATATAGAAATTAATAGACATAATCAAGTGTATTCACACAAAGAAAAACAAAGGTAGGAATGGAGGTGATGGTGGAATGTGGAGAGGTTTAGGGGTGATGCCTGCAGCTGTACTTGGTTACTGTGTGACCCTAATAAAACCAACCCCTCTCTACCTCCTGCCCCTATAAAAGACCCCAAATAACTGGCTCTCCTTCCTCCTTTATTACCCCCTGGGGCAGTAAAAGGCAGCTGTCTCTCTCCTCTCGAAAACCACCCGCACATTTGCACACATATGAAACCAAACATGCACATTCTTTAGAACCTTCACATGTGCCATCAAACACTTTGGACACTCTGAGTACAGACCATAAAACCGCACACATACACACACTCACACATGCGAGTGCCCACAGCCAGTAATTGGCCCTATGTGCCAGAAACACTTGCATATTTGGTCATTAGCTTCAAAGGAACACAAGCAGTTGGTCTAACAACTCATAAACACACACACAAACACATGCTGATTTTGCCCAGCTATGTGCAGGGCAGGTAAATCTGGAACGACAATCTCTTCCCAACATCTATTCTGTTTGTTCTGGATTTGGCTAGCAGGCAATTTGACAATCAGATAAGCAATTATGCAGCAGCACACACACACACACACACACACACACACACACACACACACACACACACACACACACACACACACACACACACACACACTAGTGTGTGTCAGCTAAGTGACTTGAAGGCCAAGTATGGCAACCCATACTCTGAATTTGTGAATTTTCCTTTGCATTTAACCCATAGTGCACACACAGCGAATACACAGTCATTTCAAACCGTGGACACACACCCAGAGCAATGGGCATTCACTGGGGCGCCCGGGGAGCAATTGGGTGTTAGGTGCCTTGCTCAAGGGCACCTCAGTCGTTTCCTGCCGGTATTAAGAATCAAACCCACAACCTTCAGGATAAGTCCAACTCTCTAACCATTAACTGCCCCAAAATGACATCCAGCATTACTCAATAGTGAAGTGACTATTTTCAAAGACATCCAAGAGCAGACTTCCAATAACATTCAGCAAGTTCTCAAGACATTTCACAATTTTCACATTTTGTAAGTAAAATCTGAAACAGCAGTAACCCCTCGTCCAGTAGTCAGGGCACTGATCAGGGAGTCTGCCATTTTAAGGGCTGTTTCAATCGCAAAATTCTTCCACTAAAACGTTTGCTCCCTAAAAAGTCTCACAATGCACTGGGAAAACCAGGGAGCATTGATGATATAGTGACATTGTAATATGAGGATGTTGTCATTTCACCATCAGTGATGAGTCATGATCCTTACTGTCTTTACTGGTGCCTGAATTTGTGTATACAACACACTGATTCACGACCTAGGAGCTAAGGAGCTGAATGAGACACACCATATAAAAATCTATCAAATTAAAAAGAGAAAGTCATTATTCAATTTTTTAAAAATCATTATTTCAGTTTTTTTGTGTGTGAAGTTTTTTGAATGTACAATTGTGACGTCATTTCTACCACACTAAACATTTTTGCCCCAAATAAAGTTTTTTAGAAACATTTTGTTCTAAAAAGGGCAATGTTTAATTTTCAGCAGCCATTAGTTTAGTCTTTCACATGATTGATCCTAATATGCAGATTTGGTGCTCTTGAAACTTATCAGGGTTGAAAACAGCTTCTCTTTTTTTTTGTTCTAACACAAAGTTCAAAAGAAAGGCATTTATTTGAAATAAAACATATTTTCAAACTGTACAAGTTTTTACTGTCACTTTTAATAAATGGATTGCATCCTTGCTGAATAAAAGGATTAGTGTCTTTAAAATCATAAAATCTTACTGACTCCAAATTCAAATAGGCCTACATATATTTTCATGAAAGATTAAACAAACCTGAGGTTGTTAGTAACAACTCTTTAAAAACCACTCTAATCTCTCATACCATTTTAATGGAATTTGTAAAAAAAAAAAAAAACGTGTGTGTGTGGCATGGGATGTGAGCTTGTGATACTCAAACTATGAGCTGGCTGTCATACAAAGTCCGATCTTAATCTCAGTTGTTGAAAGATAACAGATATATCAGATCCGTGTTAAATCTGACAGCACTGTGTGATTTGGATTCAGATTTATGCATGTAAATATATGGACAGACAGCTTGGTATGATAATATTTTGTGCCCTGCAGCAAAGACTGCACAGGACATTGTGAAAGATAGAAAGATTTATATGACTGTGTGTATGGTTGTGGATATGCAGGCAAAAACAATTTGTCAAGGACACTGAGTGGCAACAGAGAGGGAAACTGAAGCGAAGGGTGTGTGTGCAGAAACTGTGTGGGCACAGAGTTTTCCAAGTATGACATGTACAAGCGTGTGTGTGTGTGTGTGTGTGTGTGTGTGTGTGTGTGTGTGTGTGTGTGTGTGTGTGTGTGTGTGTGTGTGTGTGTGTGTGTGTGAAACAGTTAACAGTAAGAAACGGCCCGGAGACAAAACACACCAAAAGTCCCTGTGGGCTTAATTCAAAGCAACTACTGTCACCTTACAACCGATTGGTGGATCACAGCTGGCCCTGATCCATGAACCTTGAGGGCAGTCTGCGAGATACTTATGCACACACACACACAAAAGTAAACAGGGTTAAGATCGTATCAAATATGTTTTTCACACCCGTCACGCTATACACATTTTGCTTGCACACTGCCAAAGAGGCAATTCGTACACAACTACACACACATGCACTTGGGCATTTACTTCCAGCCGAAAAAGACAAACAGCCTAAAACATTTCTCACAGTGGTGCTGACTCAAAGTGAGCTGGCGGTGAGGATTCCAAGATTCCAGACGTGCGGAAAGAGTGAGTCCCGCACTGAGGTGTGGAGAGCAGAATCACACGGAAACACTCACATCTCGTGCCCAGGCTTCTAGGTCAACTGTCAGTTTAAAGGAATATTCTGGGTTCAGGATGAGTTTAGATCAATCCACAGCATTTCTGGCGTAATGTTGATGTTGAAGCTTCACATTTCTGCTTTTAAATCCTAAAATGTATAGCCTGTATCAGGGTTCCTCAAACTCCGTCCTGGAGGGTCGCTGTCCTGCAGAGTTTAGCTCCAACCCTGATCAAACACACCTGAGCAAGCTAATCAAGGTCTTCAGGATCACTAGAAACTTGATCAGGGTTGGAGCTAAACTGTGCAGGACAGTGGCCCTCTAGGACCGAGTTTGAGCAACCCTGGCCTGTATAAATCCCTATTCACTTCCATTGCAAGTGACTAACTGTATAACCTCATTGAGTCAAAATTACTTTTGATTAGTAATCAACATTATGCTGCAAATGCTATCGACTGAGCTTAAAGGAATAGTTCACTGAAAAATTAAAATTCTTTCATCATTTCCTCGCCCTCAAGTTGTTTCAATTCAAACCAGTAATCATTTCTTTCTTCTGCTAAACATAAAGGAAGATCTTTTAATGAATGTAGGTATAACCAAACAGTTGATGTGCCTGATTGACTTCCACAGTATTTTTTTTTCTACTATTTTGAAGTGAACTATTCCTTTAAGTTGTATTGAACCTAAAATTTTTCTTTAGGCCTCTGACTCATATGGAGAGAGATTGAGGACATGTGCGTCAGTTTGGCAAAGTGTCCCTTTTGCAACACAATTTTAAGAGAGCATAGGCTACTCTGAAAATAGGATCAGATCCCTTGCAGTATTTGCAGCAAGAATATAGGGAAAATTACAGATGCCGAAAGGGTAGATGAGATCAGCAGACATTACCAAAAGATCACAGCATTGACCCCAGTGACTCACTGTGGTTTTTATATCATTACATGGAGCTCAACACATGAAGAGTGCAGACAATAATAAGGTGACATTTATACGTTTACACAGTCAGCATTTGGGGCTGATATAAATTATTTAATTTTAAGAGAGAGTCAGTCTTAAACTGTTCCTTTCACTCAACCTTTCATACAGCATTTGATTTGCTACTGAACGATTAATAAATGTCAGCCTACTTTTTTGTTCTCGCACAAGAAACATGACATGATTCACAAAATTTCGGTTCCTAGTTCCGGAAGTATTTTTTTCATTCATTTTTTCCCCTAGGGAAAATCCCATATTTTAAAATAGTCTTCGTTAAAGAGTTGCAAGCCATTATGCCAATCAGCAACGACTACGAGATGAATCACAACAAACTTTAATTGAACCAAAAAGGTTTTTGAAAATCGGACAAGAAGACAAAGGTATTACAAGACTAACGGCTTTAGCGAGGCAAACTACAATCCCGTTAAGCACTGCGAATAGCAATCTTATTTAAAACA